>JAAAKL020000322.1:0-12500 GCA_010016065.2 Carybdea cf. marsupialis auct. non (Linnaeus, 1758)
GCTCCTGCTATTCTCGAATAGATTCTCTAAACAATAACTGATCTTTTGTTCGATTAGTTACAACATGAATTTCTATTGAGTAACGCTGGTTATAGTTTGCATCTGAAGCCTGCCACATTTACAGAATTTTAAATTTCAATGTTAAATGTGCTATGGCAATCCACCAAACATATATTAGGGGGTAGGGAGGGAGGTGTCACTAAACTGATTTTTACCCAAATAGATTCAACGTTCAAAGGACTTGGCTCGTAATAAACATAAGCTCTTATAAAAATCAGCAAGAACAGAGTTTACTTTGCTGTAACATCTCTGGACAAGGATCTCTCGCAGGCGGTTGCTTGTATATTTTCACGGATGCCCGATCTGTGATAACAGAGGGCGGATCAAAAATAAAATTTGAAATGATGTATTTAAGGCAGGTTTGTCTTGATATCTACTAGTAGAGCCGTTTATCTGTTTTCTGAGAAACTGAAACAACAATCATGGGTCTCATGGCTGGAATAAATAGCTTCCTTATATCCTTCTTTCAACAACATGCCCGATAAAAGGAAGTACTCATGCAATGAAGCGCAGAACCAAAGAAAAATCTGCCCAAATTTATTTAAACACTGATTTACTCGCTACTATTTGTTGTGCTGATTCACAGTTGATAGGAGGTAAAGTCTATTTTTCGCCGTCACAGCCTCACCATGAATCGGCTCAATTTTTCAAAAATCTGTAACATAACAGCCGACTGCATATCGTTTTTTTAAGTCTTGGCAGTGCATCAAAAGTTTAAACATGACTGTCTAGGAGTCGCGATGCAAAGAATTACTTTTGTCCTTAGCAGAAACTGCATTGCTGATAGAAGCATCTTGTAGGGAAACGGTGTACCAACTGAATAATGACTAAGTAGTTTCTCTTCTCATGAAGGGTTATGATGCTTATATATCTTGTGCAACAAAGCATGCCAGACCTAGGCTATCGCTCATTTTACTTACTTAATTAGAACGTCCGGTTCAGCTTGTAAAAAGAGGACTTTGCGAATAGGATGAAACCCGAGACGCATGTTTTGTACCCCAAAATGTTAAGCGTTTTCTGGAGCCTACAAGTAGAGCCTATACGTTAAATCGTCATGAGCCGTCGCGAGCCGTTGTGCACCCTACACGGATAGCCTACATGGAGCCTAAACGATGAACCGTCGTAAGCCGTGGTGAGCCGTTGTGAGCCGCCGTGAGCTGTTGTACACCCTACATGCGTAGCTTACATTTACAACTAATCTTCGGCTAGTCAAGTGACTGACTCGTGTCTGATTCGGCACGACAAATTGTAGCGAGTAAATCTGCCTCAGCTCGGTCGTTCTTGATACCATTGGAGTACATGGTTGCTGTCAAAGTGTAGTGACTGATTTAAACCCTCCCCTGTTATGAAGTGCAGACCGAACGACTTTCCAACAAATGAATACATTGTGTAAGAGCAACAGAGTTTACGAAATCTAATCTAAAACTTTTCTAATCGACGAGCCGGAAATCTCTCCAATTATAAAGGGTCCCGCTAGTCTAAAATTTGAAACTATTGATGTATGATTTTGCATTAGTCACGAAGCGAATGTATGTTTGGTCGTACGTGATAAAACTGTAGCTTTCGGAAACAGGGGAAAAGGTTGCCGGCTGAACATGGAATATAATTTAATCCTTGTTTGTTATGACAATAGGCAGTTACATGTTATGTTTCATCAAGGGAACAGTAGACAAGTCAAAAGCAAATAATCAGAAACGACTATCATTTGATATACATACATCTAGCATCAATGTTGATAGTCATATTCAAACATCTTCCTGCACCGATAAAACTCAAGGTGTTATTTGCTCACTTTTCTTGAGAAGTAACATTTTTGTGTAACTTGTAATTATACTTCAAGGATTAAATATCAATTATTTTCAAACTTGACCATCTTTAACAATACAGTTCAATCTTAATAAACATAGAAGTTATCCGTTAAATCAAAGGTAAAAAGCATTGCATCTAAAATTATTGTACTAATGCTCACCCGGTTAGTATCGAGTAATATTAAGAAGCGGAAATTAAAAAATTATTTGTTCCTGTAAACGAGCCTTTTGCAAACATTGGCATAAACCCCTGGATCCAATGGACGTTTCAGAGATTTCTTATAGTTTCATGTGTATCAGAAATACGTCGGATCCACCATATTTGACGATAAACCAGGTAGCAATGGATTTCACGTTGCACACCAAGATATGTGAATGGGCATAAAAGTTTCCAGTGGGTGGTACATTTTGCCGTGGCATATTTGAGGATGCAATAGGGGTGATGGGTCCTCTGATTTAAGACGTTTAGATGCTGGTTTGTCTTGAATCGCCCAAGCAAGTCGTTGCTCTTCATTAGGCAATTATCTTCCTAAATAAAAATGGCTACATAAACACATTTTACTACAAGCATTAAGTCATTTTGAAAATATATTTAAGGTACACTTAAATCTAATAGATACAATACAAATATTTTCAACTGACAGGTCTATGTACTATTGGCATTCAACAGATAGAAGGCCATTATACAAAACAGGTATGGAAATTTAGTCACCAGTCAGGTTGCTGCTGAACATTTTCTGGGGGCAATAGTCCCCCCTCCCATTCCAGCCCATGGACAACCATTCACCTAAACAACTTTGAAGTTTATTTTTCTACAACTGTCTCATTTATCCTGCTTTTCCACGGTTTTATATTTGCTGATTTTGTACCCTAGTATAAATGAATAAAGTACCCCCCTTAGCAGACTATAATTTCGCTGGTGCGTTCTACTTTCAGCAAAGCAGAGAGAGAGAGAAAGTGAGATCAACTTTGGGCCTCGGTCCTTATTGCACCTACCCTGGTGTTCATATTTGACTGTCAATGAAACAGTGCGTACTATGATGCCACTAGTTCTTCTCTTGGTTACCCCCTGACCACACTTTCTTACACACTTACCATTCTTCAACGCAAAATATGGGAGGCAACAGCATACTTATCAATTTGAAGCATTTAAATGACGGTCTTATTTACAATGTGTAAAGCCGGAGATTATTGATCGGATCATCATTGATATGAAGACTTTGCCATACAAAAGTAAAAATTCCTGATATATTTTTTATGATACACCTTTCAAGAAAGTAATAAGAACATATAACTCTCAATAATATATATATATATATATATATATATTATTTTACATATCTATCTATCTATATATCTATTTATATCCTCTGCACTTAATTGGATGAACCAATTTATTTTCCAAAATATACATACAACGCGGGAGTGAGCACATATTAAACAGATCAAGTAAAAACAACAAATTGAAGGCACTTACTACGACACATGTACTTTTATATCTAAGTGTTTAAGCATGTCTATAGCATTACAAAAATTCATAGAACTAGTAGATTAGAATTAGTCCCTAATCATCACACTTGCTAATTCTCCGGATGTAAACCACTAATAAAGAACGTCCATGTATAACAATATTAGCTAAAACTCTGCAATAGAGATTTCCCCTTGCCATACCGTATCAAGAGACAAAAACGTAAAATAAATTCAGCCTTTACACGCATTTGAACGTATCTAGTGTAAATTACTTCACTAAAAGGAAAAAAAAAAATGGCGGCGGGGGATTGGTATGCAAAATTTGCTGACTCATTACTCCCACCCTTCATTACAAAACATCCTTTGACATCCTTTTACCAAAGATGTAGGAGAAGCTATTGAATGGTTGCTATCTCTAAAAAACAATGGATGGAGCATCATCCGTCTCAAAGCAAGGTCAGTGTTTGGACGCCATTTGAGTCCCCATTAAGCAGAGCTTATAAACAATGTTATGTAACATGGCGGACCTTCCCTCGCTGTTTTAAGTTATGGAGACTAGTATTCATGACCACACTTTCTTGCCGCTGGAAACAATGGGGTTGCTCGATCCAGTCTTTTTCAGAGATAAGCGGTTCTAATGCTTTTAATAACGTCTCTGCTGCTCATAAATTCATTATGCATATCTAGATACTACATTCTTCCTCCAAACTGTATATAGTTATTCAAGTAAACTGAGCTTTCAAATATAAAGATTCCAGATTTTCCTTGCCGAACAATACCAAGACATATAGACTGCACCCATAAACACCTGTCAAGTGTTTTCTTGTGATCATGTACCCTTAAATTCTGTCTTCTTCTACCGAAGAAGTGCCTATACGAGCTACCTAAACTCGTAGGATTGGAATTAAATTTCCTTCACAATCACATGGCTGTCTGCTTTATGTAAAGTCAGGTTTTACTAATTCCTTTCTGACACGAAGTTTCTATGTTAAATTTGTGGAAAAAGAAAGTTTCTTCGACAGTTTTTAAGAGCCTCTGCTATGTTGATTTAAAACTGAAATGTCCGTTGTGTCATTAGTTACCACACTGGCAGTTTTTTCGTGTTTTCAGCATTTATCCGATCTAGCCCAATTATACAGCTTGTTAAAAATCCAATTAAAATTCCCTTTCCCAACAAATCACTCATCTTTTTAGAGAAACGCCACTATTTCACGCAATAGTCGAGGATTTTTTGTCTGTTTATATGTGCACCTTGCATATTGTAAGCATGGTAATCAATACGGTGGGCGGTGCAATATGGGATTGTGGCATCAAAGGACCTCCAAAAAATATGCTAGCTGGAGTCCTATGTCCCTGACGGCGGAGACTATCCGCATAAAATATCTACGCAGCAAACTATCATAGTCTTTGGGTAGCATGGTATTTACACATTGCAGTTGGCAAGGGGAAAGGATCTTATTAAGAACCGTTAAATTTTATCGTGATAGTAGGATAGCAGACTTAAGGCCCATTTCCACTTCAATCGTAAATCGTATAGAATTTGCGATTTGCAATTGGTGAAAGCTTGCGAATTCAATACACACTTAGAATGAGTTTGCACGAAATCTGATTATTATAACATGAATTCTCTCAGTTATTTGTCGCAAATGATCACACATGTTCTTGATTTGTCATCGCTGCTTTCAAAATGTTTTGAACATGGCAGCATTTTGCAGTAGGAGAAGTTTATTACTACTTTTACTTCAAAGAAGACAGCAGGGGATAAAAAATAAAGTTTAAAAAGAAATTTTGGGTTCGTCTCATTTTTCAAACCTGAAAAGGGGGAGAAAAACATGCCAATCGTGTCAGGGAAATGCAACGTGGAGACCAAGAGAGATTTTTCAAGTATTTCCAAATTTCCCCAGTGGTGTTTGAATAACTGAAGCGTTTAGTTGCACCCTTGATAGTGAAATCTCATTAATTGATAGGGAGGCCATTAAGCGAGAAGAACGACTTTCAGTAACTCTCAACGGGTGATTCTCACCAAATAATAGCTTTTAGCGATCGATTAGGGCATTCTACAGTAAACAGGATTTTTACAGAGATACTTTCCAAATAATGTTCGATGACCATCGGCAAAGAAGGAATGGGGGTTGTTTGTGGTCCAATACTTGTTTTAGCAAGTTCTATTTACTCCTCATTTTTTATCTAACAAGAGGAGGCAAAAGTTCCAAAAATACGACTTGAATCCATCCAGATTCTTGCATATTTTTGTTTCGGTACTCTGAACAGCCTTTATCCCAGAGCACTTTGCGAGAGGTCGCATGCGAATTTCAAACAGAACATAGCATGCGATTTGCGATTTGCCATTAAAGTGGAAATAGGCTTTTACGGACTAAGGAAACCCCTCTCTTGTTTCCTTGCGGCAAAGAATGTAGTAGTAGTAGTTGTAGTAGAAGTAGTAGAAGTAGTAGTAGAAGTAGTAGTAGTAGTAGTAGTAGTAGTAGTAGTAGTAGTAGTAGTAGAAGTAGTAATAGAAGTAGTAATAGAAGAAGTAGAAGTAGTAGAAGTAGTAGAAGTAGTAGAAGTAGTAGAAGTAGTAGAAGTAGTAGAAGTAGTAGAAGTAGTAGAAGTAGTAGTAGTAGTAGTAGCAGTAATAGTAGTAGTAGTAGCAGTAGTAGTAGTAGTGATAGTAGTAGAAGTAGTAGTAGTAGTAGAAGTAGTAGTAGTATTAATAGTAGTAGAAGTAGTAGAAGTAATAGTAGTAGAGGTAGTAATAGAAGTAGTAGAAGTAATAGTAGAAGAAGTAGTAGAAGTAGTAGTAGTAGTAGAAGTAGTAGTAGTAGTAATAGTAGTAGAAGTAGTAGAAGTAATAGTAGTAGAGGTAGTGATAGAAGTAGTAGAAGTAATAGTAGAAGAAGTAGTAGAAGTAGTAGTAGTAGTAATAGTAGTAGAAGTAGTAATAGAAGTAGTAGAAGTAATAGTAGCAGAAGTAGTAGTAGTAGTAGAAGTAGTAGTAGTAATAGTAGTAGAAGTAGTTATAGAAGTAGAAGTAGTAATTGAAGTAGTAGAAGTAATAGAAGTAGAAGTAATAGTAGTAGTAGTAGTAGTAGTAGTAGTAGTAGTAGCAGTAATAGTAGTAGTACAAATAGTAGTATTTATAATAGTAGTAGTAGTGGTGGTGGTGGTAATAGTAGTAGTAGACGTAGTGGTGATAGAAGTGGTAATAGTCATAGCATTCGTAGTAGTATTGATAGCAGTAATTTTGAAACGTGCAACTGATTACACTTAGTACGAACATGAGCAAGTGTGGTAATTTTTTTTTGTTGTTGATATTTTTGTATATGTGTATCATCCATAACTTCCAGAAAAATGTATGAACTGTGTGTCAAGGGGCATGTTTTAAAAGTTATCATTTGAAAAATATATTTTGCAGATATATAGGGCATAATTAGAGCAGCCTGAGCTTGGGAACGTTTCACTTCGACTTGAACAGCATCTTAAAAGGCCATAGAACAGTGATATGGCGCGGTTGCTCTACGCGAAAGTTACGTCTACAATAATGCATTTTTAAGCTAACAGCAGAGAGAGTATAGTCTTCATAAACTCACTTTCTTGTAATTGCAAAGTCTACAATATTCCCCTGACGATTTGGAGGTTAGTTGACCGAGTTCAGCTCCTTACCTTCGCCAAACATTAGTTCCTAGAAAAAAACACCCTCCCCAAGTTTCAAAACTTGAGCTCAATTTCTGTGTTAACCAATGTGACTCTGCTATAGGGCAGCAAATGTGGACTGCGCTAAAATGTATGCTCATGACTGCCCCCGTATAAAAGTCAAGGGTAGGTCTTCATTTCATCTGATCCGTTTCGGTAGACATCAAGAACGGAAACCATTGCTTTGAAAAAAAAGACCTCGTTTTCTCCTTGGCCTTTTCCGCTCATCGTATAACTCTGGCAGACACTATTTGGTCAAAAACACCATATCAATGATGCCTCCCAAATTCTAAATGGTTCCTTTAAGAACACAGCACGGACAAATTTCAGACTAAAATGATTCAACTACAAAACCCTTCCTCTATTTTTTTGCTATCTTAGTGAGCTGTTCCATACACAAGCCTTTTAAAATATCGGAAAGACAGAAACTGACTGCAATCATGCTAGCTACCCACAAGTATGTTAGAAAAGCAGGCCGTTTTCCCCCCGGGTGTTTATAAAACCTTGCTGTCCTTCCTTATTTAAGGTTTAGTTAAATAAGAGGAAACGTTAGGGATATAGACGAGATCACTGAAAAGAATGACATACCACGTATCATGTGCCTCTGGCGATGATCTGAAAAAGTCAACAGCATCCTAATATAAACGATTCACAAAGACAACAGTAACTGGACGCCATTTCATTAGCAATAGAGGAAAATCTTAACAGCAGTGTAACATAAAATACGCACATTAGGGAAATAATTTCAATATTTTAGCTAGGGTTTTCCCTAAATTTTCTTTGCTTGCTTTACAGTCTGCGTATATTGTAAATGCATTTAAAATATCTGTTGATGATACAGAACAGTGAAACTGCACGAAAGTAGAGAAAACATTGTTATACTTTTAACGATTCTTTCGTCCGAGATTCCTCCGAGTACAAAATCGTCAAAAAAAGATATATAGTATCCAACTTAAAAGCTGTGTGCAACCGAAGGGGATTGAATTAAGCGTGAAGTAAGTTATCCTTGTTTTACCTAACCTTCCCCTTTGGTTGTTTTGGAAGAGGCTTTCGTTTAAGTCGACTATGTTTGTATATTCAAATATCTCCAACTTTAGACCATTGATCATGCGATGTAGCCCAAATGAAGAGAACCAGCGACGAACTTAGTAACTTGTTATACGTCCGTACGGTATCTTACTTGTTAAACCAGACAACTTAAAGAGATTAGGCCAAGTTCGGTAATTATGCCGCGTCAGAAATGCTTAATGTGAATCTTAAGAGAAAGCGCTTTCATCAAGACTCTCTTCTGCTCCCTCCTCATTTCTTTCGCCAACTTCTCCCACTCCCATCAGCCTGGTAGATATTGAAATATGTAAAATTGATTTGATCTTAACGCCTCTTGATTATACGATCTGCCTATTTGATTGTGTGCATAAAATCAGTAATATCAAACATATTTTCTTATTGAGACACTAGCATAATAAGAAACGCAAGAGAAACACGATCAAAACAAGGCATTTGGAAGGCGTCAATGTTTTCACACAAAGAGGCGGGGGTGAGTCGATTAGTATTTTCAACCACTATATAATATACCTTTGTTTTATTCGACCCCATTTGTAAGTTAGTTATGAAGAGAATTGGCGAGAAATTTCTTGATTGGATTCGAAATCAGAGCTAGCTGACGTATCTATTAAGAAACAAAGTAACTTGGCACAAGCATGTGGCGTCACGCTAAAAAATTTGATTGCCAATGTAAGATTGTAATAATAAAGTGGTGCGAAACGCGTGCAAGTCATCTTTTGTAAGTTTGATTCAAGTTTATGAATTGTAGGTTATATATACTATCCAACTGAATATCAAAAGTTCTACTTTAAGAAAGAGTTATGTTCGGAAAGCAAATACATGCAAATTGTCGAACTGTGATCTGCTTTCCGCCTGGAAAGATCCATTTACTAAAGCATGATTCTAGAACACATCAGCCGTACGTTTACTTATAGATGTGAAAAATGTATTGTAGGATTTTTCTGTTCTTGCCCGCATTCGTTATTATCAGATCTTGACACACCTTGCCGCGTATAACAAACTGTCTGTACTTAACTTCACTTCACTGAACTTGGCCATTTGATGCGTTGCAAATATGATCTTAGGAACGCAATTAGCCTGGACAGCTCCTTCTTTCTCATCTTCTGTTGAACTCTTGGCAAACACCATCTTATGGATGAGAAATATCGTGCTCCAAAATCTATGTTAGCTACCGATCGCTAACTCCCATCCCCCCCCCCCCCCCGGAAAAAAAATTGTGTTGCTACTTTTCAAAACGGCATATATGTTGCAGGTGGTGTTAATTTACTAAAAAATCCGATTTATTCGACGCATCTTCACAAGAATCAAATCGTCATTGACAATTTCGAGTCTCCTGCTATACACAAGTACGAAGTTCAGCTCAAAGTGTCAAACATCTGTTAGAGAATTTTGTGTGGAAATTAAAAATTCAAATCTATATTTTGTGAACGTTTTTTGTCGTCAGCTCATTCGTTACCATAATGTTCTAACATATGTTGCCAGTCTTAAGAAGATGGACTTACTTAGTATGTGTATTACTTGACTAAATCATTCCATGTGTTGGACAGATGTTTTAAAGAGCATAATCAGCGTGGACAATTCAAGTTTCTTATACAGATCTATACAAAAGTCATCTGAAAATGTATCCATTATTAAAAAGCAATGAGCATTAATGTACTTTTGGGAATCCCTTAACCCAAACATTGCAGTATGCAATACCATGAAGTAAATTAAACGATGTGCTTGATGTATGACGCAAAATAATGAAATCATCATCAACATTTCCCTGTCTTATGTAGAGATTCGTTTAACTGAAAATGTGACAAATCGGTCAGAAACAAAAGTTGGCACAAATTGAAACTTTTTTCCTTGAGCTCTTGGTCTTTATTGCATTGGTTAGCACAAAGTCCTAACAAGCATATTTACCAAGCGGTTCACAGAAAAGAACAATCAGTGTCAATTTGTACGAAATCATCTGTCTTAAAATACTGTCCAGAAATTTAGTCAAAGTGTTTAGTTATATAACTTAAAAAATTTCAAATGTAAGTTAACACTTACAATAAAGGAATTTATTTAGTAAGTGATGGTGTTAACATGAATTTACAAATACATTATCATCATACATTCCTAGGCCACCCCCTTTTCCATTCAAAATACCACAGAAATGTCGGCAAGAATTTCCGTCATTTCAGGGGGACTACTCGCAGAATCTGCATTCGTATATTTTTTATACACATCACTAATAATCTCTATGTTATAACAAAACGTGCTGCAATTATTCTTTGAAGAGACCTATAAAACATTGAATTTCATAATAAATTTAGTTCCGTGGATGACCATAATTACGTTAAGGAAGATACAGAAAACATAATTTGGAATGATTTTTAATCAAATCCCAATTGGTTGTAAAGACTCCTGCTGCTCTTTTTGTCCCTGATGTATCATAAATGACTAGCGGAATCTGCTTATACATATCCTCATATATTTATGAGTTTCTTGGAAATAATTTAGCTGGTTTTAAGTATTTCTACAAAACGCTATTCAACCAATCATTTTTTGAATGTAGCTCAGGAACTTGTCAACTTTCAGCTGTTATATTACGTCATCATTTCCAATTTCAAAACTAAACTAAACTAACCAAAAGATGAATTGTTGCATCTGCCACATTTCATACCCAGACAACAAACATTTACAGAGTAGACCCTTTCCCCCCAATTCCAGTCTCAGAAGTGCTGTCTTTGGCCGAATAACACTGCGGTCAGTCACAAAATATATGCTAATCAATTATTATTACCAGCCGCAAAAGTGAAATTCAAGGAATCTTTGGTATCAAAAGGTATTATTTCGTCATCTTGAAATAATTTTGAAAAAAACACTGATTAATAAATTTATGTTGAAACATAAGGTTTTAGTAAGAAGATTTTTTATCGACATAATTTTATACTGCACACAATATAAATATGGATATCAACCTATAAGAGATTTCTTGTACATATCCACGCGTATTGCAAATCTAAGAAATAACAAGTCGGATGTCTTTTGTATTCACTTTACAAAGGTCATAAGGAGAACTTTAATGAGGCACAAATTCTGTTAAAACCGGCCTTATTATGTACTCGTGTTCAATAATATCAAATGGTAGAATATGAATTACGTCAAAAATGTATGATAAGAAATTGTCAAAAAAATACAGACGGTTTTAGTAAAATAACCGAGGCCTTGTAAGTTTGATTTCGCTGTAGTCTTGAGATACATGTGACAAAATTTTAGCAAATTTTGTAAATGAGGTAAATTTGAAAAAGTTCATATCAAGTGCTAAGTTAAACTTCGTGTAAAAAGGCAACTGGAAGAGGAACAAACTTAGTAGACGTAGAGCATACCATGCTACCAGTGCAGGTGCAGGTGCAGGTGCTGGTGCAGGTAAAGTATGAAGTCAAAGTTGCGTCCAGCTTAAGGGACACTTTACCGCTAAGGCTTGTCTTTCAATTGGTAGTATTTTGACTGGATAATAGTTGACTCCTATTCAAACTTCTGTTCCTACTCTAATATCATGTTACTAATGAAAAACGACGCCTCTTGGTTTTATTTCATGATGCAGTTGAGTCAATGCGTATTTTATTACACTTCAATACACGGTTACCTTCACTTCAACTTTGACATATAGCAGTGCTATAAACATTTTGATGAGATTTATGCGAGAAAAGAAAACACAATGGGAAAATAAATTGCATAAAAGTTAAAAGCTTTGCGTCTACAAATAGTAAAAATATTATCTCCTTTGCTACAATAGAAATCGAATTTCAAAAAATCTAGCTTTATGCATCATCTTTTATAAAACTTAAATCTTAAAAATACCTGTTGCTTAAAACCTACTCCAGTTCGTCTCTAACCAGCTTCTATTACACCCTTTTTCAAGAAAGGTTGTTAAGAAGTGAAAGATCTTACCCTGATCTTTAGCATGCGGATATAGTTCTCGTAGCTAAAAAGACTTCTCCATGCTACTAAAGAAATTCATTTGGGTTCCTTCTTCTTGCTTTTGGCTATCAACTAGGTAACAATTTGTTAAAAACATGTCTTATGCTATGCATGTTTCACATCTGTACGCTAAAAGTTGCGAATTAACGAATCGACTCAGTTTGAATGGCGAATAGATTTCAGATACATCAAAACCTGCTCCACATCAGGAACGGGCCAAACCTCGTTGAGACTTTTTAATTTCGTTTACATGTAATTGAGTCTATGTTAACAAAGTGCGTGATTTATTAAGAATAACTTTAATGCAACACTTACTTGCTTACCAGATAAATACCACCTCTTTTGATGACTTCTCTGCTTGTCAAGAAGACTCTTCCGATACTGATGATATTAAAGCAAATCCCACTATTCAAAACAGACAGTCAATCCCTGCAAATTAAAAAGCGAAAA
>JAAAKL020000322.1:17500-20113 GCA_010016065.2 Carybdea cf. marsupialis auct. non (Linnaeus, 1758)
TTTAACTGCTTTTTGCAAGAAAATGATCGTTTGATATCAAATGAAAAGTTTGTGACTATTATGCATACTCAGAATTGTAACAAATTGCTAGGAAGGAAATATTGTTCCTCTTTCCATTTTTCCTTCTCTCTATCCAACCACATTCCAAACGTAGCATTTTTCCTTCTCTCATTCGGAACATATTCCAAACGTTAAATTTTTCCTCCTCTCTATCCAACCATATTCCAAACGTAGCATTTTTCCTCCTCTCATTCGGAACATATTCCAAACGTTAATTTTTTCCTCCTCTCTGTCCAAACACATTCCCAACGTAACATTTTTCCTCCTCCCTCTCCGAACACTCTCCGAACATGCGTTAACAGTAAGTTGACGAGTCTTACCAAAAAAGATATACATTGATGATAAATTTGTAATGAATTCGTTGTCATAAGCAGACATCTGTAATCAAATGTGTGAATAATAAAAATCCTTGCAATATAATCCTTTATGAATCGAATGATGGGGCAAGAATGACGCAAAAGGTTGGAGGAGCCAACAAGAGTGTTTGGCTTGAGGTATCACATAATGAAATGTTTGGATATTTTCTCGCTAAAAAATTTGAAAATTATGCAGCTGATTAAGTATGTTTAGGCGATTATCTGACAATATTTTGGTGATTATTATGTACCTCTACGCAAAAGTTGTTACTTTTTCTCAAATATTGCCGATTTAGTATATCGTATGACGGGCATTGCCAATTGTTCTCTGTTCCAAACTGCTACTATATCAAGTTTAATTCATATGTGAATCACGAAAAGAGCACAGCAATGGTGTTCGCTTTAAGTTTCCATGTGTGATCCAAGGGTCTTAGTTTTGCTCAAACGACACCAACATATAATAGAAAGACAAATTTTGTTGCAGGGTCATCACCCTGTGAGCAAATTTAAGAATAAAATTATCTGCAACCATCCTCCTTGCCTCGTATTACCCGGAATTCTTATGACTTCCCAAAGTTCAGGTAAAAAGTTTCAAGTGTTGAGCTAATGGTAGTAATGCATTTAACGCTGAATACACATCTTTGAATAACATTTCCGATAGCTTTAATATTTTTTCAGCAAGTTGCCCAAGCGACTAGACAAATTTGACGTTGTTCTCCGCCTCTGTTCAAACAAACTCACACGAAATGATAAAACGTGTACCATCATTCGACGCAACCTTTTAGCCCGAGTCCAAGAAGTGTTGCGCGGGCAACAACAAACTTGAGATTTCATGGACCTATTATAATATTGATTCAGATGTGTATTATCAAGGACAAAGATTTACATAAAGAAAATTAACCCTCAAGCGTTGTTAAGTTACTTTGAACAGACCTATAGCTTCTGTTTGCTCGGTAGCCTTTAATCTTGCAACGAGTAAACAAACCTACTTTGACTCGACGCGTTTCAGATAGTACCACTTTGAATCTGAAAGCGATTTCTTGCCACAATCAAGTCTTTGAACGCGAAAAATTTCAAGACCAGTGATAAATAGTCTCACCTGTCCTAAATCTTCATTGCGGAAAAATAGCGATAAATAAGAAAAATCTGTAACTTAAGCTGTTACTTATTAGGAATTAGAGTTCCTCATCATACATTCTGCCAATTATCACATGGAGTTAATTTGTAATTTGATCGTATTAACAGGCTTTCCTGATCTAATTGAATGGAAAAATTCGCATCAGTTAAATAGAATGTCAGAAGTATATGGGGGCATTGTTGACATTGGAAAACGTCATCTACGTAATTTATACCGATATCTTAGGTATAACCATCGCCAATATGCATTAAAAGTCTGCCTTACCTTTGGAGAGATGGCGTTCAACCATCTGTCGTAAGTCCTACCTCTGATGCCGCCGATTTTGGGCTCCATCAAGACTTTGAAGATTAATTAAACGTTTCAAAATATAAGTTTGAACGGTCTGGAACAGTAGTCCTGTAGATGGACAGGGGGTATGAAGTTTGTGCCCCCTCCAAGGAACTGCTACATCCCATTTGGTCCCCACTGGTAAAACTGACAACATATGACATTTACTAAAACTGATGCTTTATTAAGTTCTCCAAATACAAATACTTGGTTACGTCCCTGCTGAAAACTCGTATTGTCACTGGACCCTAAAATCATGACGCACAACCTCTTTCAGTGTTTTTGAAGCCCCAACTTATAGAGCAACAGACTTCATATCCAGGAGAGATATTTCATTATCGGTACTACTCTTGACAAAACAGCGTACGTTACTTTCCAATTTATACGTTCAACATAAATACAACCACCCCCTCATTATGAAATAAAATTCTGGCTAAGAAACCTTGTGCAGCGGGCAATTTGTAGAGCGAAATGTCACTTATCCTAATGTGGTATTGCGCGGAGCAGGACATGTGCAGGCTTGACTTCAGCTAAAGGACGGACTGTATCTTTCGAGCAAAATTATGCAACGGTCTCCACCATTTGTTCAGAATGGCGATTAATCATAATAATAACAACGATGATGATGATATCATCATGTCTTCCTACTAATGATATGACCCATTTCTTCTGTATAAATGGAAACTAGGAAAAGGAAATGACCCATTTCTTCTGTATAAATGGAAACTAGGA
>JAAAKL020000322.1:20213-45830 GCA_010016065.2 Carybdea cf. marsupialis auct. non (Linnaeus, 1758)
TTTCTTCTGTATAAATGGAAACTAGGAAAAGGAAATGACCCATTTCTTCTGTATAAATGGAAACTAGGAAAAGGAAAAAAGTAATATTTCAACATAATCTACTTCATGTGCATATTCTTGTTAAACTGTGTTATCCGTCGTTCCATAAAACGTACACGACTTATGAAATTAATAAGACACGTCTGATGATCTTGGAAGATAACTTCTACATCATTAACCTTATGATTATCTACATGATTACCAGAGCCTTCATCATCATCATCATCATCATCATCATCAACAACTTCATCTATACGGTCATAATCATCGTCACTAAGAATAAATTTTTATCATTATCATCGTCTCCCTTGCAATCACCATTATGATTATCGTCATCATTGCCATCATTGTTATCATTACCATAGTAGTTACAGCCACTACCACATATACGATCTTTGTCATAATTGTTCACATTAACGCCACCATTGTTCTCATCTTTCCCATCTTGTGAAGCCGCAGCAATGATGATGCCTTCAGTCTAAAACATGCTGAAGGATATGTTTAGAAGCTGAATCCAAAGCGTTAGTAGTTAACCCTTTAAACATCAAGCTGCCTTAAAACTTTGCCCGTTATCTGAAGCTGTGAGAAAGTGTAAACGGGTTATGTAAGAAACCAAAACCTGAGACTTTTAATTTTGCATTCTGTAGCTCTCTTATATGGTATATAGTCTCTGTAGGGCAATAAACCAGAAAGGAAAGAACTTCCTGTCACTTGCAATGAATTAATCAATCAAATTCCAATGAAAATAATTCAAAATAATCCAGACTTTGTTTGTGATGGGATCTTAGGCCTGTTACCGTAAACAAACTGAACAGAAACAGTTCCAACAGATTTCTTTAATTTCGCATAAATTATCATGCCTAAAACAATTTTGCAAAATAACTTAAGCAACCCTATAATTATGAACAGATATCCATGAAGTTGTTTATATATGACAATATAACATATCCTATGATAAACTCATCCCAAATAAACATTCGTTTTCTTTTTGACCTATCATGGCAGCCTCAGTCACAACATCTTATTACATTAAAACGAGGCGTCACAATTTAAACTCAAAAAATTGAGAAATACATCATCGGTTCACAAATTCTCAGATTTTGAATTGACATCGGGGGTTCAGGTAAGTCAAAGGATCTGGAATAGGTCTGTACGACAAAATTAGTGCAAGATTATATCAGATGGTGTTCTCAAGTCAGATTAACCAGCAAATCTAACATAATGTTGTTAATGGTGAGAAGGAGGAACAGAACTAGGGTATCGTCTGCCAGGATAATATCCTCCAAATACATCCTTATGATTACCATGGAAGTTACAATTATTAATATCAAGATCAAGGATAGTATAAGCGGCTCTTTGTGGGTCGCCTTAAAGTAAGACAAGCCAAAGCTGCTTCATAGGGGGAAGCTCTCTTAAGAGGAATTACGGCATATATTTCCTATCTTAAATGTGGTAGTTGAACAAATGATAATGCTAAACATGGTAATCTTGTAACATATTTGATGGTTACAGGTACATGATTAGCTTATATAATAAAAAGAATAACGAAACAAGACTTTGGTAGCAAAATGGGTATCGGTACCTACAATCCTGTAGGGATAGAAGTTAACTTAAGTTTTACTAAATTTTCGTGACGATATCATAAAAATCACGTAGGACACTTGCCACTTAAAATGGGTGCCCATTCCCGGTATTTATTGTTTTCTAGTTATACCCTAACAGCCGGGAGGTTTGACATGCAAGTCTCCAAAATGCTTATTTCAACCTTAACTTATTATAAACGTGGGGTAGGGGAACTTGCATACTTCAAACTTCAGAATTGTAGTATATTCCTAAACTGACCAATCAAGGAAATCAAGAGAACATACATTAAGCGCTGTAAAGTACAGAGCAAGCTATTATGTTCAGGATTTGGCATGCTTAGAAATAATATGACCTGACGATTAACGGCAGCGAAATTGTCCTTTTATGTATATATCCTCCGATTTAGTTGCACCATTTGGTCGAATTATTCCAATTTTCTCTTTAATTCCATTATAGAAACTATATCCCGCTGCACAAATTGATTATATTACTAAAAATCACCGATAGGGATACCGTTGAATTGTACTGTCGACTGATAGGCTCGCAAAGTTAGTAGGAACATCTTTAGGTACAAAATCTGATATTTCATTGTGTGAAGAATGCTTCATAAATCAACTAAAATTACACATTCGAGCGTCAGGGATCATTGTTTCAATAACAATGCCTGTTATTAGAAATTATATATATACGATGTGTGATTTTTGAGTATCAGCGGTTTTGCAATAAATTAAAATTAATTACAGATTTTAAAGGACATTGATGTCTTTTGAAGTATTAGAGGTAAAAATATAAGTTAAAAACTCAATTGAAAGTAAACGCTTAGGTTATCACAATAGCTTTACTCTGTTGCAGATTTATTATCACAATAACTTGTTCCATGGATTATTCTTTTTCTCAGAAAACTACTTTTCCGGAGTTGTATAGTCCAGTTGAAAAAACTGAGTTAGAGCACAAATAATATTTTATGCTTCCTGTGATATTTCCACGTAAAAATTACGCATCAAGAAGCACATTTTATCAAAATTAGATGCCAGTGAAATCGAACTCTGCCTAAGTCAGCTTTGTAATCAATGAATAAAGAAATTTGAGAGAAGACGGCATACAACTCCATGGCATATCTACCGGCAAAATAGATTAAAGATAGGGTAACTATGCATTTTAAGTATAAAAACAATTTTTCATTATATACATGAAACCTTGATAATACTCATGCATACAAACACTCTAATTTCCTCGCTTTTCTATCGCAGAGAATATGATTTTTTAGGGGTGAGGAAACAATCTTCCTTCAAGTTAAGTGTCTCGCTTGGTAGCAATGTCCGTCACTTGATGAATACTCTCTATTGTCGGGTTGAAATAAAGCAACACTCTCTGATTGCCCGATTTAGGACATGACATCAATTGTAGCATCAGATGGATGTTACTGCGGTTATTCGTTAATGATAAAAACTGCAACAAGAGCAAGTTACACATCCAAACATTCCATCACTTACCGACATGGAGATGTATTGACCAATTCCTCGAAAGATGCTGGTTACAAGTTTATTGACCGGAAAAGGATGAAGCTTCAACTGAATACACCGGGTTCGAATCCCGGTGGTGACATTTTCACTTTTCACTAGTATCTCTTCTAACTTGATTGACAACCCCTTGGAAAGGAATAGGACTACTATCGATTGTAAAAAATTAAGACTGTGTCCTTTGAATATTTTATCATAAACAGATGTAAACAAGGGTAATAAATTTTGTTATAATTGTTGGCCCAGTGCTCTTCGGATATCTAAGAACCAAAACAAAAATGTTTACAACTGAATTGCCATAATATAACATCATATCGTATTTAATTAATTTATTAATTTACCGTAATTAAATTAATGGGTATTAAAGCTATCAGCATGCTACTGCATCTTCACAATAATGGCAAATATGTAAGGTGTCAACTAAAAATGAAGTTTCAATCTCACCTTCTCATGGGAGCCGATTGCAGTGAATCTAAACTTGTAGTGGTGTCTATAACAGCACTTGATGCTGATGCCAATTACTAGCACTGCAACTCTCTTGCGTCCTCATGAAGAAAATTCTGTAAAAATAAGATGCGAGAAAGCTATTTATTGTGCCGTTTCAGACATTAGGACAGTTAAGCCGTCCAGTGTAAGTTCCCCTATTTCTATTGAGCTCAACTAAAGATAACACTTTCCGAGATCAAATTTGTCTTGATAAGAACTTACCGCTTACTCGTAATCTCAAAAAGCTCTTTAACAGCAAACTTTTTATTGACAAATTTTTGAAAGGAAATTGCTAATTCCATGATAAAATTTTAGAGGGAGACTGTCAAAGTAATCGCATGAATTTATCGGGATTATTTCTTGGTCTCCTGCAATTTTAACTAAACGGAAATTGGTTACCTTAGTCACTTTTTCATTTACTTTAAATATAAATTTTATTCAGCTATCTTTAAGATCTTTAAATGATACAGACAGGAGTCCTATGAATATTTAAAAATCTATTAATCATTCTGAACTTTTAAGAGAAAGCATAGGGAAGCTTCTGTTATCAAGAGTGTTGTAAACTTTAATGTGAAATAGCTTATTGACCAAATGACGTTATTTGTGTATCTGTCATCTTCTGTGGATGATCATGTAATACAGAAGATCAGAAAGAGGATAAATGGCAAATGTGCAATCACAAATATGAGACAAGGAAGAGGGGGCAGCACCCTAAATAAGCTTAACCTCTTGATCGCATAACCGATCTTTCTAAGTCATAAATGTAGCCCAATTGTAGGGCTGTCTTCGTCCCTGGAAACATTGCAATCAAAAAATGTTGCCCCTTTGTTTTGCTAAGTCATATGTTTAGTTAAACTACGTGTACTCTCTCATATTCTTACAAATTGACATTTTCGTTTGTTGTTTGAATAGTTGAGTCATAGGGTCTCGTATTTGAAGGACTGTTTGAGGATTGATAACACTCAATTTTCCTCGTGGAAAACAATGGTTTATGAATGAAAAGTAGGCAAGAAAAAAACCTCCCCTGAGGGCCAAAGGTGTTGATATTTTTATAATGGAAAAAATGCATACTTTGAGCATTCGACTTTTACTTTGTTGAAGATAAGGACCTGCAGCCAGATAAAAGTTTCGCACGTTTGAGGACGTAAAGTTTTAACAGAAACTATGTTACTACTTAAAAAAATTCCTTTGCAGAAAGCTCGACAAATTGCTGATGGATTGATTCATTGCCATATTGTCAGTGCTTTTTCCTTGTTCAGATCGGGAATTTTGTTTATTTGAGCCAAGACCTGGCTCCAATGACAACAAATACTAGCGATGCTTCGTTGTCAATTATACAGTTTGTAAAGTTTCTGTCGGAAAGGTTTATCTAAAATGGGGAAAGTATCATAAATAGTGTGGCAAAACTGCTTTCAAAGAACATCAGAGAGTCTCTAGTGCAGGTGAACAACATGTTAAGCTAGACAAGGATGACTCCAACCCGAGTATCATCAGTGCGCAGGCTACCCAAGTGTAATGCAAGGAGCCAGAGAAGTACAAATTCTGTAAAGTTCGTGAAGAAGATGTACGTTTTGTCCCTACAAAAGAGAAGGTGATAGCAGTAGAGTCAGAGATGGCACGGAGATAGGAGTGCTGGTGAGAGGAATGCTGGGGCCAGAGAAAACTGAATTTTGTGATAGCAAAAGACATGATAATCCTTTTCCAAGAAGAGGGTGAACCAACTTACTACATACAAGAACAGAGGCAGGAGACTGTAGAGTGATCCACGGTAAAGATGTAGAGGCAACATCGCCTTGTTCTTGTGAATATGTGAACGAGGGTGGAGAAGAAGGAGAATGAAGAGAATTAAGTGGTGGCAGTTGAAGGACGCGGAGACCAAATACAAGGTCTTGATAAAAGTGGGCTGAAGCAGATGGATTGTAAGAGTGATGAATGGTGAACAGTTACATGATTAGAAGAGTCAGAGAGCAAGTGCTGTAAATAACATCAGGAAAGAAGGCGTTGAAAGACAAAGAGGGCAGTGGCAAAGAACTGAGCTAATGACGAACAGTATAAACAATGTTAAACAATAGAGAGCGAATAGAAACAATGTAAGTTACCCAAGAGGAGAGACAAGGAAAGTAAAGCCTTGGCCAATATCAACCATATAAAGAAAGAACACGGGGACGTGTTATCGGAGTCGAAAAAATCACAGAAAGGTGATAAACGTACTTAAAACACTCTTAATTAAAAAGAATCCTATGCAGAACAAAGGCGTTACCAGAGAACTGTCAAGAAAGGAAGTTAGGAAAGCCGTACAAAAGATGAAGGATACAGAGGCCACGTAGAGCTCGAGAAGGCATATTATAGGGCACCCTGTCAAGAGGTATGGCCCTGCATAGGGAGAACAGGTTTTCGGGGTAGTATGTTCGTCTGATAAAAGATATGTATAACATTGTAAAGGCATTTGTTCGACGAAATGTAAGTGACACAGAACAATTTTCTGTAAAAAATTGGTTAACGTCTGGAATTGGCGTTCAGTGCCATATCTATTTTGAAACCTGGAAGAAAGATATGGAGAAAAGGTCAGTCGCAAGTAAGACAGAATAAAGGCATATAATAAAGTAGAGGACAATAATGTCTCCATTTGAGACTACGTCTTGTAGAAGATAGAAAAGTTTAAGTACGAAGCATCAATTCTGAGTGAAGATGGAGAAATTGAGGTCGAAATTGAGAAAATAATTAGAGCAGAATGTTTACAATTAGATAAGGGTGACATAGGTGTCTTGCAGCAAGACGATCTGGGCTCAGAAGAATGGAAAAATATATAAAATGATAGTACGACCAACCATGACTTTAGGAGCAGAAACATGGGAAATCAAAAAGCAACAGTAGAAGAGAATTTAAGTTGCTAATATGAAGATCCTGCTCTGGGCATGTGCGTATATCAGAGTGGACAGAAAAGTGAATGATAAAATTCGGAATAAAATCTATGTTGTCGAAGTTCACAATAAGGTAAAAGAGATGAGGTTAAACTAATATAGTCATTTGATAAAACGACACGAGGACCAAGTGACTAGAAGAACACTGTATATAAAGATAGAGGGTACAAGGAGTACAAGGGTACAAGGGGCAGACGTAGTTGGAAATGCTTAGACTGCAAAGCGGAAGACCTTGCCGGTTTGAAGAAGAGTGGCACCATGGACAGACAAAAATAGAGGATCGTTATCGAAGAAGGAAGACCATACGTGAAGTGGAAAAAATCCATGGAATAATAAAAAATATATTATTATACCTCTATTCTTTATCATTTCTAACTTATTCCTAAATTTTACACCTTAGCACATTGAAGAACTATCAAGACTTTTCCCGTTCGTTTACTTTTATGCAAAGCAAAGCTGAAGATTCTTTTATTACCTCATGTCAAAAACTAATTTTTTGTTGTTAAAAAAATTTAATATAAACACAGTATAAACATTTTCCTCGTCTATACTATCTTAGACGTGTTTACCATGTTTCCATTTGTAGTCTCTATTTGTATATTTTGTTGGGCAAAGAAAGTAATACCTTTTCAAGCAATATCTCAGTTAAAGTTTCTCATTGTTCATCTTAAAAGCAAAATGAGCTCCGTATTGTCCTTTCTCTTTCTAAAAGTACCTTTTGGTAGAAGAATGCAACAAAGAGGCAGGTTGAAAATGTTTTCAATCGAAACTTTTCTTCATCGAAAGTCCCAAAATTTAAGTTCAGAGGAAGAGAGGGGACGGCTGAGGTGCAGACCACTAATTATTTCAGCAAGTTATGTATTCTGCTTGAAAACAGGAGCTTGTCCGCAAATTTTACAGACCAAGCACACTGTTCATCAATAATCCCGGTCAGTCAGTAATACGCTTGACAACTTCTCTGGTTCTTTGAAAACGTTCTAGTCGTACTAAAATCTGTTTGATCACAACAAGGATAAGACCTGAATTCACCCTCCTATTCGTCGTTGTCCTACAGTTCTGTATCCAGTCGAGGGAGAAACTTTGTAATGAAAGAGTTTTTGAGACCAAAGTAGAAGAAGACCATTTTCCAGAATGAATTTAATACTCGTTCTGCATCAGTGCTTTTTGTGAAACATTGAAATTTAATCTTATAATCCATCGAAGCTATTGAGACTTTTTCTTTAAAATTATAGCATATATATCTCACATTATTTACTACTTATTGCATGGCATTTATTCCCTATAGTACAGTCATTACTCAAAGTGTTCAGATTTTAATTACGTTGTCCACAGAAACCGAGTAGGAGAGCAATGTTGCCCTAGCTGAAGAGAAATGGAAAGCCTTTAAGAACATTCAGAATACAGTGCGACATTCCTTACTCGTTTTCAAAACTGAAACAAAACCAGCAGGGTGCATGTTGCTTTCGTTGACATTTGCCTGACGGGTCATGATATGTAAAAGAGCAAACATGAATATAAATTGAAGATAATCGCATTTCATCTTTTAACAGGTGCATTTTCTACATTTAAGCTGAAGATGCCATGTGGTTTTGAATTTTTATGAGAAATCAGGTTGCTTTAGGACATACCAAATTATCTGTAAGTGAAGTTTTCTATGTAGTGGCCGATCAAGTATTTGCTTATTTCGTGAATAATGCAGAGTTAGAACCTAAGCAAACATTATTCTTTCCATCAATCTATGGGATGTACAGTTTTACCGTATGGTGCAGGTGTTGGACAAACGTACTATGGGTTTTCTACTTTAACGTAAGTAAGTGAACAGTATATGTAGGTAATACAGAAGAATGGTCACGTCATTTGCTATCTCTTATCATCATCATCGTCATCATCATCATCATCATCATCATCATCATCATTGTCGTTTAACGTCCATGTTTTCTGGGTTTTATTTAGAGTTGGACGGCCGAATGGGTCTTCTCCACTGACTCCTGTCCAGCGCATGTCCTCGTTGAGGCAATCTTTTGGGGCGTCGTGGGGGCCTTCTGCCATCTACATGCAGGTCTGCGGCTTGCTTGAGGGGACCGTGCTCAAAGGAACTCTGCACATGTTCAAACCACCTTAGTCTTCTGTGCCGCAGCTCTTCCTCCAGCTCCACCAATCCGCACCTGGATGCCACCTCTCTGCTCCTAGCCTCATCTTGCCACCTCAATCCTACCATATAGCGCATCATGCGTTGGTCACATGCCCGTAACATATCCATGAGCCTCTCTGTTAGTGGCCCTCGTGGTCATATAAACCAAGGACCTTCTTGTAGTTCATGGCACTGGGATTCTCCTCGAGTTTTGCTATGGTCAGCTTGGAGATTTTTACTATATACAAATCTCCTCATTGCTTTGAAGTAGAGGGGGTCTAGTGGTTAAAGAAATTGCCTCATGATTCCCACAGAATATGAGTTTCATAATTTTATAAAGCGCTTAACAGACGTCATTCTTGCGTTGACTCTGATCTACATCGTGGGTTGATAAATAAAGTATTGATTTGCTTAGCTTTTATGTCTTTACTTGAGTCGAATTACACGGAGCATAAGGGTTGACTGTTAAAAAGTAGCATGCAGCAAACAGAGTTGTACGTGATATCCATCAGAGGACGTTTGTTAGCTACTATTAGAAAGGAACGTTTAAAAGGGCGGTTTTGCGTGTGATTTATGCAGAATTCTAGACGTTGGCATAAATCACCTCTTGCGCTCCGTTTTCAGAATATAAGCATACGCATATGAAGATGCGATCTACTTTGAGTAAATATATCCATTTATATGATAAATGATTTATACATATATAAATTACTATATATATTACTATAATGATAAACAGATAGAAACTAGCTCATTGAAATATTGTACATAAATGTAGATATAATATTGGCTTTTCGATCATTTTTTTTAAAAGCTTATATTCATATATTAACTATAGAATTGTCTTCATTTTTCAAAATAGCCAACGATATGCACTCTTTACACGCAAGTCATAGACTAGGGCGTAAAATTTAAGGTTAATGTAGTAACAAGCCTTCCCTTTTTAACATTGCGTATTTGTATAGGAATTTATGAATGACGTCATCTGCAACAAAATTGATAGGTATCCTTGACCATTGACAAACATGTGTAAACATAATGAAGGAAACTATGATAAATAAGGACATCAGAATTTAACTCCTAAAATTGTAAATTATGTATATACATTTTCTGATCTTTTTCTTTACCCCCCTCCCCCCCCCCAAATGAATTATTGGAAAGAAACTGTTCCTTTATCTTTATTGCCAGAAAGATTCATGTGATCATATATCAAATTTATTCTTTTTATCATAATCATGGCCGTGTGGGAGAGCAGGTTTAGTCGCCAGCCACTCAATCATGGCACAGGTACTGGTTTACATAGCAGTTAGGAAACTAAGAGGAGAGATTCGAAACGAGGGCCTCACTACGTAACATCATTCAGTAACCGAGGTCGCAGAGAGTATTTTTACTCTACGTTTTTCAAATCTGAAGTACCGTGCCAGCCTCTTGGCGTGTCTACGTTCCAACCCTGCAGTCTTCAGTGGACGGAAAAGATCAATTTTAGAAATTATCAGGGGCTTTGAGCAGCAAGATTCTAGGTTGACATGTGAGCTAGAGCAGACTAGACGCCATAGTCGAAGATCCTTGGACATCATGTTACTAGGGAAAGTTACCGAAAATTGAGGTCTCTTGAAGTTCTTTTCCTGCAACGACATGTGAGTGACAAACACTGTCTTCCGGAAAAAGGTCAAATAGATTAATAGAAACCTCACAAATCAAAGTATTTTTCTTACTTTGCACTATCATATTCATTGCCGCAGTGTTAAACTGCGAAGAAAAGAGTATAGAAAAGCATGCTGCTTTTAGGTCAGCATCATAAAGGCAAACTCAGATATTGATGGAAAATACAGTGGACAACCAATGATAAGTAGGATCCGCCCCAGAAAACACCCTAAATGGTTAAATCATTTTGTAGCATGGTCAAATAAGTTTCATGCGACTGCTGAGATATGTGATAGCATAAGCTTTCTGAGAGCATAAAGTGTGCATCAGACATTGAGAACGTCAAAAGAATGTAGGAGGCTATTAAGCATACCACAGGACATAAAAAAATTAACCCTAAAAGCGTAAATGATGAGAAATTATAACAGACCGTAACAAGATGCTTTAAGTATATACCGTAATGGAGACTACAATTGAAAATGAGTTTTTAAAATAGTGTTTGGGTACATAGAGGTACTATTTTGTTATGGATGAAATTGAAGCCAAGCCAATACAGTTTGAACGTAACAATCCACCAATGCACTGCACCAGTTAAGGATGACATATCTTTTGAAGTCATCAAATGTACAAAGCCATCTTCATTTTAGCCATTCATTGGAGTCCTGTGACGTTCGAGAGAAGGCATGGCATCTCATGGAATGTGGCATGATATGTGCGTACCACTTTCCATATGAACCAAAGCGTTCTGTATAATAACAGTTAACATTCTCTAGTGAATTTGATACATCCTGAAGAGATTGTAGAAGAAGGAGTAGAATGATTATAGTCAAATTTCATCATCCAATAATGTCCGCGTGCGCTTATGAAGCAAACTTTAAGTAAATATAATTTTATAGCAGTATAAAGTTTCTCTTTAAACAGGAGCCTCTTTGTTCTATGCCTAGTGCATACAAAGAAAAAAGTCAAGTAAACATGAGTACCTCAGTTTGGTTTAGTGACAGTTTCCTGAAAACTTTTGCTCTAACAGTACGTGTCTGTCTATTAAGTTAGCGTATTCACCTCTGCACAGGAGTTCTAACTTGCAGTTGAGTGGAGTTTATGTCTAAAGAATGCAAAACAAAACAAAGAAATGCAAAAAAGTTATCTATATGGAAATAAGCTACCTTGCACTTCTGTTGGTTATGCATTGCAAAGTAAAGTTGAAATACAAGTACTTAAATCAAATTTGTAAATTATTAAATTTATAATCAACACAAGTGGAAAATCTGCTGTAAACATTTTAATAGTTGCCATCTGCTTTGTTCCAGAAACTGCCTACGCTAAGTATCTTTGTTGCATCTTTAGATTGATTATTGGAAAAGAAAACATTTGTCAGGTTAATTTGTAAAAGATTAATTAGTCCCCAAATCTTAAGTGAAAAACAACGTTTTAATATCACCGTTGCACATTAACTTTGTAAAAGTTTTCCATATAATCAATCATCCATATTTGTATCTCAGAACAAAATTTTCCAAACTCAGTGATGTAATAGGTCAAGGAAGAACATAAATTTAGCCCATTAATTTGAGACCTTAAGAAAAAATAATAAGATTGGTCAATCAATTTCAAACGTCAAGTAAACTGTCATTATTTTAAGGAAATTTGTTTCAAGAAGCAAAGTGACAACAACTACCTCACAATAGTTGTCAACTCTTTTAATTATGATATAGATGCTATCACATGTCCCTTAAAATGCACTTTACAACTCGTTACAACAAAATGTGGTGATTTAAGTCAGGAAGACCGTAATGGCTTTGATCGCTACATTTTCGAGATAGAAAAATGATGTAACGAAGCCCATCATTACTAGCAGCTTTCTGTTGAATAATGTATAAGGATGGTCTAAATGTTGTGCATAACAAAAGGAAATGTGTAGTTCACTTTATTTATTAAGAATATTTTTAAGCTGTCATCTCTTGAACATACGTAAAAAACGATGGAATGTTTTCCTCGCATTTTGCCCTGTGTTCAGAAATTTGCATTTACTGTGTATTTGATAACACATTATCCCTCATTCCCATTGTGTAATCACGAGAAATAGTATTTAATGTTACTTTGAAAGTAAAACAGTAGTGGTATCTTTTTAAGCCGGTGATAACAATTTACAGTCAATGGAGGCCATCTATGGCTCACAAACGGAGTCGCTATTTGAAAATCGGAATATAGCAGCATCTCAAAGTCCACAATGAAATTTATAGATTGCTTGATGTCACTACTCTTTTTTTTAAGATAGGTTTTTAAAATCTTGTATATCTTTTTCTAGTCCTGAATAAGATGAAAACGAAGTGCAATGTGTCTAAGGTCCATCTATTTGAACATCAACGAATAAAGGGCAAGTCTGGTTATGTTTACTGGAGACAAGTGTTACCAGCTTAGAGTAAAGTAAGATAATAATAGTCTGTTATTGTGGACTGTGACTCCAACGAAAACCCATTATACACCCAAAAGACATTGTATTACCATCAGTTTCTTTACTAGTCAAAGATCTTTGCTTTTTCAAAACAAACAAATGTATTTTTACATATGAATCCAACTCATTATGAAGAGCAACGAAGCCTAAATTTATTCATGTCGCATAAAAATTTTAAATGATGGAAGATGACAGAGCTAGCAATGCAGCATGGCAGGTAAAATCTTGCCTAGGTTCGTATTACGGCGACCATTTAAGTTGTGTTGGCTTGCTGTATTTCATGTTTCATTTTATAGATTGGACACTGGAAATTTACAAAAAGTGAATGTCCGATTTTTTCCAAGGTCTACTCTCCTTTTCATCTTATACTGAACTGATACTTCTTGTATCAGGTTCCTTGAAAAATGAGAGCGCCCTAAAATTATATTTACCCTAGGTTGCTCTACTTTGGAGGTTAGACCTAGTGGGGAGTCAAACAAAAAATAAGCACAGAAATACTGCGTGCCTCCTTCAATGCTCTTAATTTTTTATGCACAAGTGACAACCAAGAAGAGAAAACAAAGAAAAAGGAGAATAAGGAAGAAGTAGTACAGTAGATCAGCATCCTTTAAAACACTAGGAGTATAGCATTTCCTTTTCAGAGAACTGGCAGAGGATTATTCGTAGTTTTACATAAAATACTCAGGCCAGGATGCTGACACTCATGGACCCTAAAGCAAACGTGATAGACTACTTTCCATTCTCCAGACATAAATGCCTCGATCTATCTTATTTCTTCAGTCTCAACCACATAAATCCTTTATCAACACAAAAAATATTTTCTACAGATTCAAGTTCTTGTTATTTTCTTGCGAATGCGTGGTGATCTCATGGTGAGCCCTTACTTTACCGAACTTTATGAATGGAGGTCTATTCTCACAATAAGCATGACCTACATAAGCTCTTCCCATAACACATCATAAAACAAATAGCCCTTATGTCATGCATGAGAAGACGTTCCCTAAACAACCTTAGCACGAAGCACACGCAAGTTCATATGTTATGCTGTTAACGCGACATGGGAATCTTTCGAGATGCTTTGTTCAGCAAGTTCGAAGACTGACCCGTATATTTCCTGTTATATTGCAGCATTCCCTCTGGCCACTGAAGTTCAGTTTGTGCAAACTCACCTTAAAATAGAATCTTTACATAAAATTAGTAGCAGGTGGCAAAAGGTTGTAGTTGCTCAGAAAAAAAATTGCAACAAGTTGCATGTTAGTTTACAGTTGAATGAAACTCGGCTTAGCAGGCCATGCCACAACTTGGTATGATAGCTTGCATAAGAACCGACATGTAGTCGCTTCCTCAGAGTTCTGATTCTGAAGATGTATTTTCAGTCATGAGGACTTTATAAGCCTCATTTGTTAGAGTGGTCAAGTAGCAGACAGAAATGAAGACTCTGCTTTGGTAGTGTCCATGTAAACCTCTTGTAAATTAAATTGAACACGTCACAGCTACCGCTCCTACGCAAGATTGATATAAGTCAGACAACCTTGACGTCATAATAAAGGAGTAGAATATTCGTTTGTAATAGTTTATAGCTTTAAAATCGAAATTTTCTTTGCATAAAAATAATCGTTCTGTGCGTCACTTAATAATATACTTCATTTTGAATACAACAAACAGTAAAAGTAGTGATTTTGGTTTCTGAGTAAGTTAATTACGGTGATGTAAGGGTGAGTTTGACTACGAAAGCTACGTGTTTTCCACTGAGCGTAACTTACAATGGACTTCCTAGAGTGATTATGTCTTCTGACTTCTGTTAATCACGCGTTCATAACGACCTCTGCTACCGTTTTCGATGATACGTTTCGCAGCATAAGAATACACATAGCTTATAGATCCACATGATAGCAGTTTTTGTTGGAAGTGTCATTTTACAAACCCAAACCTTTACTATTGATTCTAGAGAATATACAATATACCAAAAGCGCAAAGTGAGTTATGATTTTCTTTGTATATGCTGCCATCTCCTTTTCTAGCTAGTGCCCCTCTCTCACCTCTTGGCTCACTAAGGCCTCTTTGCTGTCTCCTTTGTTCATTAGTGCCCTCCGTAGCCCCCTTGCTCATTAATGCCCCTCTGCAGTCCTCTTTGTTTACAAGTGCCCCTCTATCATCTCTTTGCTCACTAATGCCCCTCTGCCGTGCTCTTTTTCAGTAGTGCCCCTCCGTCGTCCCCTTGCTCACTAATTCCCCTCTGCAGTCTTCTTTGTTTACTAGTGCCCCTCTATCATCTCTTTGCTCACTAATGCCCCTCTCTCTTCCCTTTGCTCACTATTGCCCTCGGTCGTCCCCTTGGTTCACTAGTACCCCTCTGTCGCCCCTTTGCTCACTAATACCCCTCTTCAGTCTCTTTTACTCAATACAGTCCCCGTTAACAGCAACTAATTTATAGAACGTAAGAATGTAAGAATCGCTATGAAATACAGATCTTAACCACGACGCACGTCTACAGCGTCATCAAGCATGAATGTATGTTATAAAGTAGAAAATGGATGTAACACCGTAAGAAATAAGTATGTCTGTGATGTTGTTAAACACATCTTTGCTTTTACAAAACGCTGGTTTAAATGTAGTAGAAAACGTCAACAACGTGGACTCCAAGTCAAATTAATTACCTGCTTTTAACAAGGAAGCATTGTGGTTTTAGAATGTACATGGTATTATTTTTAGTACCAAATGCTTTGTTTCCACCATTTAATCAACGTGTTTATGTTTACAACACATGTTGTGTATCCCTGCATATTAACTAAATAAACCCAAAATACAATTTAAAAATTTATTTACAAATATAGCTGCTTAATAATATCTTCCTTGGGTCCAATAACCCTGCCAATTATGAAATTGTTTGTTTACAATGTACTTGATGCTTGTGCGTTGAATAATGATTCTATTCTTCATATTGTTTGCTACAGGAAATTCAAAATGAAAGCTTCCGTTGATAGTATTATAATCGTTTGTAAACCTTGGCAAAAACTAAAAAATGACCAAATAACCTTATTATTTCTTAGAAGTCTAGCTGTTTTCATTCTGCAATAGATGTAAATTCGGGGCAGTTTTTGAGAGAAGCGCTGTGTATTGCAATGCATTGTAGACGAATTGAGGTATATAAGGGTCGTAGTTTTTATTCTTCCCTGTATACTTCAACAAGTTTTTATTTGGTTATATACGTATGTCTATGTATTTGAAATATAGTACAAGACCAAAAAGAATTTGTTGGCTCAGACCAGGATCACTTTGGCCCCAATTACGATCGCCAATGTTTGGTAAATATAGACGTAACAGATTTCCTCATTTCAAGGAAGCGTGCGAAATGTGTATTGAACTTCGTTGGCCCATTCAAATGTATGAACCAAATGTAAATAATTGTAGATGTAAATGAAAATATTATTGCTAGAAAATCAGCAAGGTCATAGTAGTTTTACTAAAAACCTCAATGTAAAGTATGGCATGACAAATTTGTTTCTCGACTCTCGAGATGCGTCATGGGATAAACGGATACACAGGGCAGAGAGACTCAGTGGTCTCTTAAAGACAGATTGGCCTCAATTTCATGTTGCTTTTCATGACAACTGCAAATTGTTTTATCATATTTTTTTGCTTCAGAGAATCAAACTAGCCTAAATTTCTTTCATTTTAAAGGCAAAGGATTCATAGGCATTATTTCATAAACTTCAATATGTTATATTTTTATTATAAAAATTAAAACCGAGGGGCGAGGGAGGAATGGAAGATGGCCTGCGGAAGCTCCCTTCTTTCACCGGTTTGGAACAATAATAGATACAGAAGTAAACCTTGGCAATATTTCCTGGCTTTTATTTCGTTAAAATTTGAAAATCTTTAATAAATAGGGGGGGGGGGGGGTAGGCATCTCTATTTGACCGACGCCGGTGACTCAAATTTGATCGAGGCTCATTGCAAAACTGAATTAGAGGTTAGCAACATACCTTTCAATTTCATATTTGAGACTGTTGATACTGTCTGAGGATATGCTAATAATGAAAAGCTTTAGCCTGTGTTATCTACGTTTCGCTAGAAATACCCGTTAATTTGATGCAAAGGAAACTTACAAAAAGATTGTGATCAAGCGGTAAATTCTCCCGGATCTTTTCGAAATCAAGATCTTGTTTCAGGTTACTTACCATGTGTTTCTATAATACAACATAACGTAAAATAATTCATTTTTTTCAAAGTCATTTTTTGTCGAAACTTTGATACTGTTAGTGATCATAATGTATATTCTTCTTCCAATTCATTTTTATGTGCCACATTTTTTGAAGTTTTTTGTTAGTTTTTTGTGTTTCTAAGCTTTCATTTCGTCAAATTTTACTTGCAAAGAAGAAAAGGTTATCTTGCTCAGGTATGATTACAAGACGTTAATACAAATTGTCACGCCATGACTTATTTTCATGACGTCATTACATACATTTATCATTTAAATATTTCACATATAGTCTGACTCAATCCTAGATATGTTCGGATACAAAAAAGAAACCAATGTTACTAGAGGAAAACTACCTACATACCTACCTCCTACCTACCTACCTAAACATCCCCTCTACCCTTTCATGATCTTATATGGAGGTTTGAACAGCTACGTCTTGGCAACTTGAAACTTCAATTGGTGACAGCTCTCGCTTTCCTTTAATTTACAACTCTAGTAGGACTACTCCATATTTATTATCAAGTGTTTAATTATACTAACACCTTCTGAGCAAACTTTTATTAAATAATTTGTGATATTCAATAGATTTCCTGGTCCATTAGTCGCAGTTAGCGACAGTATTATGTTCACAGAAGTAGTGCTTTAATATCCACCTTACATTCCAAAAGTGCTTGTACTCACTCCTAAATTTAAGTAATGAAGTTCATTCCTGATTTCGTCTTCTAAAAAGAGCTATCATTCATCAAATTCGACTTAATATACTCTCTTATCCAACTTCCATTAGTCCATTTTGGTTCCAGGATGAAATGGGACTTCAAGTAAAGTATCGATTAATCAGTTAAAGTTTGTTAACCTTCCAAAAAGACGTCCCTTTCAATCTATCACGCCAGGAGACATAGGACAACTTGGATGCATTTGTTTAAACTTGCTTCATTTTTTGCATAGAAACTTTTCAGCTTTTGAGCAGTTAATTGTGCCGTATTCAAACTTAAAGTGTTCCATAACAAATACTTAGATTTCAATGACACTGTCTGTGATACGACTGTCAAATGAACGTTTCTTGAGTTTTGGAAGATAACTTTAAAATAAGGGACCTCAAAATAAACCAATTTTCGATACTCTTGGCATAAATATACAGATTTAATCAAAGCTGGCCATATTCACACTTTCAAGTCTCGACTCAAAAACTTCTTATTCAAATTGATGTATTTGCTTCAAAAGAAAACAACATCGTTCATGTATCTCATTTAAAACTTCTATTTAAATCAGACAGTTTATATCCCTCCTGTACTTAAAGAAGGAGATCATATGGTATAAATTATTGGAATATCACAAAAGGATAATAAGGTTTTTTGTATGACAAGACTTATCTTTAACTTACGAAAGTAACGAGAATCATACAAGCGTCAGCAACACGTTTCAACTTTTGAATACATAGCAGATTATATCTTAAGCATGTAAAGTTTCTAAGATATATCTCTAACCCATTTAATTTTTAAACTGAAACAAATTCCTAATTTTATCTATTTGTATCAATAAATTTTCCTTAGCTGGAAGTCATTTGTATTAACAAATAGTGTATTCTTTATGTGGTTAAAATTTTGGTCGACAAACTCTCTTTTTCTCATCTATTTACATAGAACTGGAACTGGAGGTGACTTTAGGTGAAGTAAACCATTCAGAAAAACGAACAAGACAAACCATTTAAAACGATTATAGCAAGCACGGTGCCTATGGGGTATTGATAATCATATAAGGATATTATGAACGGAATAACTTACCTGCTGTTGTAACATGAGTCAAACCACTCTGGTATATTTGCAGCTGAAGGTATTCTTTAAAAGGTCTAATGACTTAATGTTTGCTTGATATCTGTAGAAATAAAGAAAAAATAAACTTTAACAATTATAGAAATATTGAGCCATTTCTATAACCTACAAACTGCAAAAATCATAAAAGAACTTCAAACTTACTTTTTATTTTCAGATGACAATATTTCAGAGTGAAGTATCTGGCTATAATTTAATTTTTGTGCAAAGATGTCAAGAGCGTAAAGAGCGACCCTCTTGATGGCCTACAGCTGAATAATGTTTGCAGGTGGCCACGAACATCATGAAATTAGTGGATCTACAAGAAATTCCTTCGTTTATCCATTCGTTTGGCATAAACTTGGTTCTACAAGCTAAGTTGCAATCATTTGATGAGGTAGATATTCAATGAACATGGTCTTTTTCCACCAGCGTAGTGTTCTAACAGAACACAGCACTAATTGGAAAGATAAATTGAAAACAAAATCATTTCCCATTTTTTCCGCTCCTATTCAGAGATTGAATTGACTCATTCTCTAAACTAATTTTCTGAAACTCTGTTTTCTTCTTGTTCTACTTCTTAAACAGCTTTTAAAGACTTGAAAGAGAAGTTATGAAGGCCTTCTCTTAATACATGCTATTTGGATGTTCTTCTGTCTTCTTCTTCATCCTTCAACTGTTATTGTCCCTTTTAATGACAAGTTGTCTTGTTACAAATGAAAAACGTGTCAATTTCTAAATGTTGTCCCACACTTAACTAAAACCCGAGATCTTATCCTATTTAAAATTTGCAAATTTTGTCAATACTTGCTTTGGTTTCTGAATAAGAGAAGGAATGAATCTATCAATGGTCTATAAAAAATGAACAACAGAATAACTTCCAACAGTTAAAATGTTGACGGGAATCAAAGAAATAAAATATAACGAGAAATTGTAACGGTGAACAAACCATTCAGACATAGTTTTCTTGCCTCTTGACTACCGACAAAATCAGCTCGAAGACACTCGTCAACAAAACTTGATTTTTTTTTAACAAGTGTCGTAAAGAGGAATTCCCAAAGAATAGGGTTTGTTGCCATATGAGGTCTGAGTCATCACTTTTTGGGTGAGTATGGGTGCCCTATCCCAAAAAGGCATCTACATTCTATTTTTCTTCCTATAATTAAAAGGTTGTTTTTAAATTCTAAATATCATTGTTAAAAAAAGGGGAGTGTATAGACACCAGGAATCCATTCGAATCCATTCGAAGAAAATTGGTTGGTACTACCTATGTATCAGGAATTACATTTAATACTTTTTACACTTTTATATGATTGTAAATGTATGTCTTTGTTTTTCACGACGTACAATTAATTACTTATCACGTCAGGTGGATGATGTAGCATAAACGATTTCTTACATTAATCAAGGGGAAATATTTTTCTGAAATTTTGTTGAAAGTGCTCAGTACTGTCCTACATTCTGACAACTATTTCATCTTTTTGTAAATAAAAGCATTGGGTTGAATTTATCTAAAAAGGAAGTACATATGAAAGAGAATGTAATACTGCTCGGAGCAATAGTTTTTATTCCCTTAACGCTGTTTTGCTTGGGGAATTTTCCAACTTAGCATATAATGAGGGGAAGCTTTCAAAGCTCCCTATGTAAGATAGGCAAAAGTCAACTCGTGGGTCTAGTACGGCTTTTGAAGCTTATAATCCCGGTCTGTTAATTTTTTGGCAAGTGTATAATACTTCCTGTGGACCCGTCAAACATTTTTGCGATGTTCCATTCGGCCGGTGGACAGTTCCAAGGTACAACACCGAAACCGTATTTCATCAATTCGTTCGGCCAGCATTCGGCCAGCGTTCGGTTATTGTTCGGTAATTGTTCGGTAAGTGTTCGGTAAGTGTTCGGTAAGTGTTCGGTAAGTGTTCGGTAACTGTTCGGCCAGTGTTCGGCTAGTGTTGTGAAGGAAAGACTCTGGCTGAGTCATCTAGTAGTGTATTTATCAAAATTGCTGTTCTCATGTTAAAAGACGTAGTCACAAGTACACGGTCACAGTTACTGTGGCCCTACCGAGGTCCCCGTATTAAAACAATATGTCTTAATTGATATAAAACTTCATGAAAATGCTACTGTTATGAACATTCGAAATTCCCAGCATTCCTTCTGTAGCTAATGTACTAGCATACTTTTAGTGCAGACCAAATTTTTGCTCACTTGTTCCAAGCCAGCAGCTGATCTGATCCGTCACCAGAAAGACATTTGCTCATTCATTTTATGGTGCATTAGATATAGGCTTTATAGTGAGTCGGTCGTAAAATTACCCAACATCCACCAAAACATTTCCATTTTCAATTCTATTTCAATACTAGCTAGTGTAGATAGATAGTTGAAATTGACTTCCTTGCACAAAATCCAAAAGAACTTTAGCGTCATTTGCTTCAAACTTAAAGAAACTTTAGCTTCTATTAGAATTGGTCACCAGAAATAGCTGCTTGTAGCTACGGGTCTTTTTGTCTGTCGATCACATTATTTTTTGAACGCGAATGTCGAGTAGATTTGCTAAACTATATTTTCTGAATATTTTCTTTCTGACTGGCAGGAAATTTCAGACAATGCCTTCCCCAAACAAATAGCTTAAAGACGTTACAAATTGTAAGGCTAAGAAATATTTTAAAAGTATTAAATAGTAATTGACGCTCTGAACACCTCTTCTGCAGCCATACCTGAACATGCCGACAAAACATTTTCAAGCAATCTTTATTCAAACCTGTTAAGTCAAAGCGCTTGAAACATGATAAGCCATAGATATTTAGCTCAGTAGTGTGACCAAATAGATTTTTTCTTGCTTAAAACCTTGACTTCATTGATAGCGGAGAATTTCAATTACTCAGCGCCACGAGGCTTCCAGAGAGGCCCTTGTGCAAGGGCCAAGAAAGGTAATCAGCATAAAAGGCGGTTGCACATAGTTTTTATAAATATGGGTAAAGATTGCAATAGGACCTGAAGGTCACTCCAGGACATAGTCGTTGTCCATCAAGTCGTCAGACATATTGTCCTTGGCGACAAAACTCTCCATGCAGCATTCTACCTCTTTGCAGTGTTTTGTCTCAATCAGAAATAAACATTGCGGTTCTGAATTTTCTTTTTGTCACATATCAGTAAAGAGTAAAGCTAGGAACTTGCGTAACTTGTTTCTTCGCGGCAAAAGAATGTTCTTTCATGCACGTAGAAAATAGAAGTTAGCGTGAGACCAAAACCTGTACCTCCAAAGTTTTAAAGTATCTCCGCACTCCCAAGCAGGGTTTAGATAGTATAAGTATGGCAACAAAAAGATGACAAAAATCAATAAATGTTTAAGAAAAATTATTGGATCTAAAGGAGAGTAATTAAGGAAGGAAACATTTCAGCGGTGTCAAAGGGAATAGTGTTGTAAGAATACACAGTTGCTACTTTCCTAAAACAATACTCGTTGGTATCAAAGAAGACGGGATATACAGAAAAAATACAGAAATGTATAGGCTTTCATGGAGCTAGGCTGAGAAAATTGTCGTCCTAGGGGAAGGAAAAGTACAAGTTCTTCAAACCTTGAAGGCATATATAGCTCATTTGTATCAGTAAATGCACTTTTAAGACATTACCTATAGATTTTGAAGTGATTTTATTTTCAATATACTCGGTCGACTAAATAACAAAATAAAAAGCTATTGTAAAGTGGTTGGAAGGAAAACGTTTCATTACAAAATTAGGATAATTTTTACGCACTTTTAGGGAATTCTGGAAAGAAAGATCCACAAACACTTACACTGTTTACGCTGTTGAATATATCTTAACTACAAAGATGAAGATACCACTATTTCATAGGCAACGTTAAAAAAATGCAATGTTTGCAATGTTTGCAGAAGTATAGCCTCATATTTCAAATCAGAAAGAAATGTGACCAAAATCTCTTGTCATAAGAGCAACATACCAAAAGGTAATTGTTAAAATCAACAAAATTTTCTTCTGATAATTTGAAATTATACCTTTTTTATAACTTTTCTTTTTATAGTTGAATGCCAGTTGCACTGTTTTCGGTAGAAACAAAACCATTCTTATTTACCGCAAAGAATGTATACTTTCCCCTTCCACGTTCTTGAAAATAATCAAACCATTTAAAATCGATTAAAGGCAAAAAATATAATCCCTTCACTTAATCTCCAAGACAAAGCGAAAGCGACTCCGTTCTGAGAAATGATCTCTTCCATGCTGATTACGCGAGAACAAGCTTTCTGACAGCTTTGTCATAGAAAGTGCTGTACAAGCATAGTCAACATACTGCTTCAGGGTAGTTTAACATCATTACTTATGGATTTTGTAGGATTCCACTGGATGAATATCTACATGAACATTTAATTCTGAAGTAATTACGAATTTGAAATGTTCACGGAGAGAGATTATAAGAGTGCTTAGAATAGTTGTTGCGATATTCTTTCCTGTCCCTGTGTGGAAAAAGTGCGCCAATGCATCAGATAGTTGAAAGATGATTACAAATATAATAAATAAAGTTTTTTCATAAAAGACAACAATTTTTGTGATGTTTGATATTATTTGTATCATGGCACTGGAGAAAAAATAATATTTTTAAAACACGGTCTTTTTCATAAACTGTTCAAGGAGTATTTTTATGGTACAATAAAAAGGCTTGAACGAAGTAACAAAAACATTGTTGTGCTAAACGTTTTCTTCCCTGATACTTTTCAGAATAGAATGAACGTCTGCAGAACTTTGAAATATGCGTTTGCAGTTTTCAACTTTTTCGCAAAACTACATAGGGAACTTTTAATGTTGTTGTGTATACAAGATAACACACGCCTTATTGATTTTGTTCCCAACAATCTTTGAGTAGCTTAAGGTTGCCAATGTTGGAAATGATATCAGTGTTAGCCAGTAAATTCTAAATTTTACTCAACTTAAGGCCCAAAATTAAGGATAGGGGAATGAGTTACGTGGCTGCCATAAATCAGATTATTGACCTAATGAAGCAAAATTATCTCAAAAACTAATACAATCAGAGATAATATACATGTATAGCTAAGTATCATACCCTAGCTGATAAGCTAATTGCAATATAGAGTTTTATACAGCTATGGTATAAATTAACAGCGGAATTTAAATGACTTTTAACAGAATAAGAATCCTTCAGATTCCAGCATTATTTATTCATCTTAATACTGACGTCCTTGATCTTGCTGATCATTCTTGTCTCCAATTTCTCTGGAAATCTCATTGAGCTAATTGTGTAGGAAATACGTTTAATACTTACATTGCCACCCGAAGTGTGATACGGTTTCAACATAGCTTCTCTGAGTCCCGGTATACTTCAACTTTCTTTAACTTTCTTACTTTTCAAGGAAATCTTTACTACTAATGATTGTGTATATCTAGTCATAAATTTCTTAAACACATTTTTTTCTGATTCCTTCTCTTTCCTGTGATCTGTCAAATTTTCGGCTTTGACTATTGACATAAGAAATGGAAGGGAGTGTTGAACATATGTACTTGAAGAATCTGTCTGCTTAGCTATTGGCTTTACCAAATCCCTTTATTGAGCCAAGTGTAATTTCTACTTGAGAAAATACTATTTTTTGAGCCACTAGTGGATGTAGGAATGTGATAAGAGGAACAGGGAAAGTAACCAAAATAAGCTCGACGATGCAACAAAGAAGGCTGAATTGGTGTGGTTAAGTTACAAGAAGAGAGCAGGTATATCTCATAAGAAGAGTGATGGCGATGGAAATTGCATGGCAGAGAAGAAGAGGACAACCTTAATTGAGAAGGAAAGACAGACTAAGAGAAGATATGCAGAAGAAGAATCTCAGTGAACAACAAGTAAAAGAGAAAGGGAGGAATGGAGGAAACCAGCAAGGAAGAGCGAGCCTATATAAACATGGGAAAAGATAAAGAAGAAGAAGAAGTGGATGCAGTATGATAAATGTTTGTCAAACAGTGAATTCTTCCTCTTATCGTCAAATGCGTCTCAAGCAAGTACCTCTCTTTAGCTCGACGACACTAAAAGTCTAACCCTAACCCTAACCCTAACCCTAATACTAAAGGCCTGGACACTTTGAAAAGTCGCCATTCCAGTAATGTAAAAAGTTTGCTCTTTTAAAGTATACAAGCACTAGCTAGTTATGTTTGAAAATATTGAACTCGCTCCAAAACAATCTCTATGTGATTACATGCCTCTTTTAGCTTGATAACATGACCAGTAAGAATTGAATCAATTAAATGTCTATTGTGTAACAGCGCAAACAAATCCTTTTCTTTGAGCAATCCAATCATAAACCCTAATCCTGTGTAGCAAATGCTGGTAATGCAAAAAAAAAAGAAAAGTTCCCTGACCTCTCAGTAATATGCTAAGCAATACGTTATTGTGAAATACGGTGAAAGCATTTTTTTCTTCAACAAGAAAATATTACATTTGTGCCACATTACATAAATTCCTTGTCTTTCAGTAATAGGGCAAATCATTAAATAGCCCCTCAATGCTTGAAGAGGTCATTCAAAAAAACTTGCAGCTTGCAGATTCTTATTCTAACCTGAACAGACACATGATGTCTGGGGATGTACTTAATTTTTTAAAATATTTTTTATTGTATTTACCCTGATCAAGGCCGAAGCCACTACTAGGAATGGATTACTTTTCCTTTGCGGATGAAAATCTGTTCATGCTTACTTTTTATGCTTACTTTTAATGCTATTTAATGCTTCCTATTCTTGCTATTCATGCATGTAGTTCCCCCTCTGCCCCCCCCCCCCCCCCCCCCCCCCCCTCCCCCCCCTCCCCTTTCCTCCCCCCCCTCT
>JAAAKL020000323.1:0-11875 GCA_010016065.2 Carybdea cf. marsupialis auct. non (Linnaeus, 1758)
CTTATTGAAAAAGAAAAATTGACACTGAAGGGCCCCCCAATCACTTTATGGCACAGGGCCCCCTCTTGCCAAAAACCGGCAGTGCTAGAAGAGGGAAGGAAAGAACGAATAGGCGGGTGGATTTGTGGATGAGTCGATTGGTTAGGATTGTGACATGATTTGCCGATAGGTGGGTGTTTCGGCGAGGATCTTCATATATGGAGGGGTACACTTAAATGGATAGACACATTGATGCATTGGTTTTTGGTGCCTTTACACGTCAATACAAGTGATCACAATTTATGTATGGTATGCATGCATTGGTAAATGGCTGATTGGCTGGTTTGCTAGTTGAAATAATTGAATCACAGATGTATGAATGAGTGGATCAAGACAAAAACTCTTGGTTGAATAAGCGGACAAATAAAATCTTATAGGGCAGGCTTTTTTAACTACCAGGGGTTGAACTTTTGTTTATATCTTGAAAGTACTCTTTGCCATTTTTACATATTTGCGAGGAAATTGATATCGTTTGTCCTTTACGGAAAACTATATCTGGAAAGAAATACTTTAAAAGTTTAGAAAAAAAAGAAAAATCTAGTGGCTTCTTGTGGCCATGCCTTAAACACTAACTAGACGCAAGGCAATTTAGTATATATAGAAACTTCTTACGCCTAAGTTCTTCTTCTGAAATGCACATTCTTTTTATTGATGATCTCCTCAGCGCCCTTGATTACGAGCGCATATTGTAATTATAGCATACAACAATTTACGAAAGAGGGTCTCAAGAAGACCTTTATACTTACGGATGATGATCGAAGATGATGATAGTCTTCGCAGTAATCACTTTATCAGACTGGCTTGATTATCTAATGCACTACCTGATTATGTGAAGAAAGCAATATTGCGACAGTTTAGGTTTCTGCCATAATTGCAATGCAAATGAACCGTATAGGTTAAAGAATGCAAAAAGAAAAATTATATTCGATCCACTAATCCTTTGGGAAGTCACTCATGTATAAACTGGCATGCAATTCTTCATAAATTTTTCTACAGCACGGGAACACGATTTTAAAATCTGCCTCCAATATCATTATTATCATCTAATTATTATCAAGATCAACTTTCAGGAAGTTAATATAGTACCCCTATAAGTGATTTGGACCCGTATACCTAGATATGTTGAAACATGAAAATCTGAATGAATGAGAGCACATACTTTACATGCAATATTTTTATCTAAAGGATCGGTTGATACCAACTGAAGCAATATTTATACTTAGTATTGGTCATCCCAAACTTTAGGTAATATTCCTCTTCGTCCTTATTTTCTGAGAACCTAATTTCTCGATGTACATATATTTCCATTGTGTCAGTCAAGAGAATAAGCTTTCAACAAGCTTTGTTATAAATCATCAAACCAAACAGGCATCTAGTGGTGGCTCGTTTATCAGTACATTGTTTATTGACCTTGTGGGTTAAAACAGAGATGAGCGTGTCGTTCTCGCTTTGAGGAAGCATGATGTAACGATGGCTCTCTTACTATAATGCCCTACCTTTTTATCATGGAAGACACGCTAGTTTTGGATTGATCGAGGGAAACCTAATGGCATTATTTTAAACGTTGAACTCACAAGAAGTAAGGTCCAAAAAGAATGTATGGTTATACAACAAACAGTAATTGTTGCGAGAAAAAAGATGAGACGCAATAAACTTTGCATGCTGGAAGGGAGTTGGTAATGTTCTACTCAGTTCCGAAGGCATTGTTGCTGATTCATTAACAAAACATTTTGTCTTGGCCAAGATTTCAGATAAAACAAGAAGAATTTTTCTATTTAGTATAAGAGTTTATCTACATGCAATCATAAAATAGCACATGGTTAGGCGTTCACACAGTGGCTCAATGAGTGTAACATGGACGTGTGAACATGTTGAAATTCTTCTTCCAGTGTCGCTTGGGGCCTTCAGGGAAACCTAACATAACTTACGCCGTAGCATCGCCAAAGGAAAACCAAGTAATGTTGCAAATGCTGCACGAAACCATGCACACGCCTAACCCACAGTAGAACAGAAATATAAGTAATCTGACCCTCACCTGTCCGCTTCTTTATCCCCATGTGCAGGTAACATTCAGTTACCGAGTACTGAACGCAGCTTCTCATGAAGCCTTCAATGACATTCCTTCGTTGTCTAATAATGAATATAACTCCCGCTCTCATCCCTCGATTTCATGGCAGTGACTCAGTCGAGTCAGTCGTTAGAAGTAACGTAAGCGACTTACAGGTTTCCAAAGTACACTGTAACACTATTCCTTCTCATATACCAGTGAACGGGTGCTGGAAGACCTCTAGGCTTTGTCCCCCCAAAACTCTTGTTCGGATCTAAAAGCAACAGCTAGCAAAATGAGTTATATAGCATATCCAGAGCAGCAACAAAGGCAAAAGGGGCCTGGACCTAGGGACTTTTGATAGATATCTACCCCATTGAGTTTAAAGAAAATTGGAGAGCTAACTTAGACCGTTCCCTGTGACAAGAGTACAGCCTCACTCATGCCCAGCAAATTCATTTTGCACGGCAAAAAAAAACAGCACGTATCTGAGAAGCGCGACGTGCAGATTTTGTGATGAACAGATCGTTGTTTATCGAGTTTATATACAGGTACAAGCAAACGTAGAACTCTTCGATAGCAAATAAATTTAACTTTCAATAGTGAACAAGAACTAGAGTACGAAGGAAAAAGCGTAACATGCTATAACATCAATTGATTCTGGAGTTGACGAATGATTGCTAAGAACTAAGAAGCACACAAGCGATTTCTCAGTGTCAACATTTGGACTAATCAGTTGGAGGACCTCCTTTACTCAACTTCACCCATATCTGAAATTTCTCTATCATTGGTATGAATATAAAAAATGAGAGAATCAATGTGGATAGCCCCCAGTTTGAGCTGACAAGACTGTCATTATCAGAATGAGTTATTTGGAAAAGGACCAGTTTGTGAAGCTGATGAAGAACCCTCGGTGTATCTTTTATCATATCTTACCTAGTATATTGATTAACGTATGTCTGGTGGCTAAGTAAAAGGTATTTTACGGATAGGTGTTTGATTATTTGATCTTTGACATATATGATCTTGAATGACTTTTCATATCCAAGAATGACTTAAAAGACGCCATACGAAGCTTGAATTAGCACACAAGTCATTCGAAGTACAAGTGCTAAGAATGAAGCCTTACTGTACTTTAGGAATGGTCTTGGATTGCATCGCATTGTGTCAAGAACGTTGAACCGAGATTGCCGTTTATCTTTTGAATTAGCTTTCTGACAACGAAGCCTGAATTTTGAAGGTGAATGTTTTCCACGACGTCTGAGATGCGAATACTGTCGAGTGATTCAAACAGATCTTGTTGCTTCTCATTTCCCTGGAACATTAGATTTTCGGCAAGGAATTCTGAGGTTGGCGATCGATGTTTGATCCATTTCAAAGAAAGTAGTGGCTGTTGGCATTTTCTTTCAAACGATAGCACGTTAACTTTTGCGGAGGCTGTTATTGAGATCTCCATCAATATTTGCTTCAAGACAGTTTGAAATTGAACTTTATTTGGATTGATATTGAACTCACCTCTGTTCCTAATACAGGAGAGTAGTAGTTCGATGTGATCCTGTAAAAATTTGTATGTATATACATATATGGTCATACTTATACGGGTTGTAGTCTATTTAGCGATCGCTATGATTGATAAAACTGTCATTATGAATCAAAGCACAACAGTCTGCTTATGTAGAGAAACGTTTCTCCTGCTAAAGTTAGGTTCTTTGAAATAACTAGAAAGGTAACGAACAACATGGCCTTTGGTAGGCCTTACTTTTTTGAATTTTGTTCCTTGTGTGTTTTCGTATTTTTCTTTGATAGGCTAGCTCACGATTAAACTAGATTTGCTTCGTTGGGTTTTAGCAGATTAGTTTTCTTGAACAGTAGATATTTTTTAGGTTGAAATCTAAATCTACTTTCAGTTGAATCTTATTTGATTCAACCGATACGTCCGTGTAAGGGTTCTACAACATTTGTATATTTCGTATCAACAAGTTTCTAAGTTCCAACCTTACCAGCCTGCCAATAGGTGTATTCCATCATTTGAAAGAATTTGGCGGTGATAAGTAATCCTTTCAGATTGTTTGAATACAAATTGTTACATAGCCTGCTAGTTCTTTGATCATGATCAATGTTATAATGTCCTCTGCATATTTAGGTTCCTCAACGGCGCGACCGTATAACGTATTTTTTATGGTGAATTTATACCCATTTATGACCCTTCCGGGAATCTTTGTTTTAAATAAAAAAACTTGCCATGATCTGTATGACTTGACACCCTCATCGTAGTAGGTTGTTTCTTTACTTTATGGAGGGGACAAGCAACTTACTCCTTGATTAAAAAACTACCGTCATTTTAGTACCTGATCCACTACATAATTTCATATATTTTTGACTAGTTATGTCATCCTGGGTCTACTATTCGCTAGCAATCTTACAGGCGTAAACAACCATTTTCTGCAAAGTTGAAGGATCGAATTATAAAGCAATGAAAACTCCTTCACTATCTTTTATTAGATTGGAACGATACTAGAGAAATAGCGAAATATGTCCCAATAAGGTTTCAAACAAGTATCCCACGCGTTCGCAAGGTGCACCATACCAACTGATTCACCTGAACCCGCTTATAACATGTTTTATTCCTCTAGTCGCCACATTAGGTCCAAAAAATTCAACAGAGGATATCAACATACAGCTCAACGCACTTTTTGAAAACAGCCTAGCTGCGACATAGGGATTATACTACGGAAATACTGACATCCAAAGCCCATATAAAGCTGCAAAACGCTGTCAGAAATTGACTGATTATCCACAATTAGAAAACGTTTCTAAGGAATACTTATTGTCATTGATGGTAAATGTTTATTATGTCTTGAGTCGTAGTCTTTTTCCGAGCTACTTTTCTGGAGATATTTCTCCCATCTTCAGGCTCCTGGCATCAACTGAGTCGACAAGCGTTAGAATATTTAGCTGCAATACTTATTGTCTTCAAGGCCGCAGTTACATCCAAATTCATCGTTCAAGATGCAAATATTTTCTACTCTATATTGTGACAAAGTATAACAGAATTCTTCGAGACGACACATAAATGCACATAACACACTACAAGTTCTGTTTTTACTTTTTTTTATGCCCGACATATACTACGTGACTTCAAGAAGTTTGTGTATACAATCAGTTTTTATACTACAAAACCTTGAACAAATAAGGGATCAACTCTGTGAAGAAATAATCCTGGTAAACATTTTCCAGGGGTTGGTAAAAGGTTAGCCAAAACACAAAGAACAGGACAGCTTAAATGACGGTTTAAGCTGTCCAGTTATTTGTGTTTTGGCTAACCTTTTGTTGAAACAGGAGAACATAGGAATGGAAGTCCTTTTGAGCCTGAACAAGACTATCGCTTGCAAAACCTTTTGCTATTATAATCCATTTTAGTTTAGAAATGTTTAAGCTTGCTCAGTATCCTATGTGTTGGTAGTGTGCTTGGTTCCTTTCTGACTTAATCATATCAACATTGTCACACTGAAGATTACCTAAACGTTTGGATTAGCTAAGCCATGACGTCATACGTTAGCCATTCTGCATGATAGTGGCTGCTTATATACACGAAGGATTAACTAAAAGAATATAGTTGCTCGGCTCATAGTCAATTAGGACGATGAACAATACTCACTTTATAGATTTTAAATAGCAGTGCAAGTTGGGAAACCTGCTGAATTTTTATCGTCCTAGGAATGGCCTTGTTCTCCTATTAAAGTACTTTCCCCTTATTGAATAATTTCCTACGTCATCTGATTTGATGATCAATAAATTAGCTTATTGTCTAGTGTGACACGTTCTATTTTGACAATCTTATGTATGTCCAATATATAACGTCGTAAAATTGGTCTTATCTTTGATATGACAATAGTGACATAGTGACAATAGTAGATGATTTGTGGAGCGTGTGGCCGTGTGGTCTAAAAGCTTGCTTTGAAAACCATCGACCTGAGTTCGATTCCTGCGCTGGAAAGCTTCGATATCTTCTCTTTACCACGGGACCATAGCCACGGGGCCGACCCAGTCCATGTGAGGGAAATTGCGAGACGGAAACTTAGGAAGCCCGTCGGATGGAATGTACCTTCATGCACATGTTTTAACGAGCAAATATGCTCCTCAATGTAGCGTGATGAAGTAAAATAATAAATAATAATGGGAAAAAATAGCACAGCGGATTTTTGCAGTACTTTAGTAGTATGACGCAATAACATCTTAAACAAGCAACGATATGCGATAAGTCCAAAACCCTATTGTTTGGAACCCAGTTCTCAATCTGAAGAATTAAGCCAAACTCAAAGTCTGTTTGTTTTTAACTGATCCAAATTACGGATTCAGTAGTTCAGCTCGCTATAATAAAACGCCAAATCTCACTAATCCGAATCTGGATTCACTCAAAATGGCCGACAACGGAGCGCTTTTCACTTTCCACCATGGAGTTTCCCTTTGACGACGGATGTCTATACATCAAATCACGAGGTTTGACTTGAAATTTCAGGGGCTATGTAACTGTACCGTCCATAGGAAGATAAAACCCCGAATGGATGGTTACGTGAAGAGTCTGGTATCTTTGTACAGATTGGACGACTTTAGAGCTGTTTTCAGGATTTGTCGTGCAATGTACCAGTCAATGACTGTTTTGCTTGGGGAGAAATTGATAGTGACGCACCCCCTTGGTGGTGGTAGAAAAAAAATATCGCCAGAAAAGTGTGTACTTGTAACACTTTACTATTTGGTCTGCCAGGAAACCATAAGGAACATTGCCGAGTAGTTCCATATGGGTGAGTCTTGTGTGATTTCATGCTGACGTCGCTTCCTTGCAGCCCTTACATCTTTAAAAACGGAAATTATCAGGTGGCCATGGGTAAGTGACAATGTTTTGAAAAAAGTAGTGCTGTCCTTTGCGCTGTCTTAATTTCCAGTTTCACAGGCATCATATATAAAGGGAGAGGAAACATGAGTTAGAAATAGTTTTCTTTAAACATTTTCAGATTTCAATGGTCGCTACTCCTGGTCGAAATGAGTCATGAGTCTCTTACGTTTCTTGTACGCTTGAGTTACCACTGACTAGAGACATTATATCGGGAAAGGAAGGTTTATAACCTCATCACTCAGTACTCTGTTCCAACGTTAGTGAAATGTAAAGAGCCATCGCTTTAGGTAAATATCAATATCAGCAAAATAACAGTGTTTCTATATAGTTTCACCTATAAGTTGTAGTCAAAAGACAGGAATGCACTATACATAACAAACATTTGAGACATAACATATACGCACATGCGATGACGGTGGAAAACTAAAAGCTGAAAGAACAGTTAAAAAGCTTTAAAGGCTACAAGATAGTGGAGTCGAAGGAATGATGTTTCCAATATTTTTGTCAACCGTTCACGGATTAGGGGGTGCTACTCGTCGACGACCCCTTACTCCAAGTTGTTTTTTCTAGATCATGAAATATGAAAGACCTTCCACAAACCCTGTAAAAATACCAGGGTACATTTTACCTAGGTCAGTTATAGGAACACCCTGGCCCTTGCTAAAGCCCTAGCAGCCGCCTTAATGTAGAAAAAAAATGCAGGGAGAACCTTGTTTGTTAACGAAACCGTAGTCCCATCTCTTCATTGTGAGAAAGGGTATGTAGTATCTAAATACAGTACTTGAAAATAACCCATACAATACACTAAAATGCTTTATACGTTGACTGTCTTAATGTATCGAGTTACAAATTCGTTTGTTGTTCTGTAGATGTATGTTTGCATCTTCTTTTGTGTCTTCGCTGCTGCAGGCGCTCTCAGGCCTCTAAAATATAAAAGAAGATATTTTTAATCTCTCTTTTTCTCTCTGTCTCAATTCTATTGCTGTACACAAAGTATTTCAAAATGACAAGTCTATAAATGGCATGAGAGAAACAGAAAAAGTGTTGAGAACGGAATGTAAATCTTTAACCCATGCATTAGCAGCGTACATTCTAAGAACTCGGTTAGACGAGCCACAGTTTTTAGCACTCTATTTCTCTAGTCGCCACATTAGCTCCCAATACCCCTACGGTGGACATCAACTTCCAGCAATTTGGGAGACCAGCGTCTCTGCACCATGCGACTTGATCTTCGAAAGACCATGGAAGGCCTTCTATCCTCCTTATCAGCAATATCTAAAGCACATTGTAAACAATCTCATGACTATAGATCATTTCAAAATATTGAGACGAATAGACATTTTCTCGATATTTGGACAGGTTATCAAGCAATGGGGAAAATAATGTATCGATTGGGATTTCCAAGACTGATTAACACTTATCTCAAAACTGGTCATGATAAGTCTGTCAGCTCCTTCAACACTGACAATCTCCTCTCAGTGCCCTTAACCTAGTCTAGTTACCACTCCTCAAGACCTCTCTACATATTTCGTAAAGAAAGATAATTACTATCTGGCTTTCAAGTCAGTGCCTCTAACGTTATGAGCAAAGAAGATTGCTATTTAATTACATAATTAAAGTTCAGAGAAAAAGATAATCATAGTTTGCAAGCCGTTAAAGTCAAAACCTAAAGCAATGAAACACTGATTGATCTTCAAATAGTACCAATATTGCTATGATAATAATTAGGAATAGATAACTGGAAGAAAATGTCAAGATAAAAATATTTGTATACTGAGGCTCAAGAAAAATCTGACGAAAAGAAACTGAATTCTTTTGAGTTATGGTGTTTCAGAAGAATCTAGAGAATTAGTTGGAGGGAGAGAAAAATCAATGACTGGGTACTTCAAAAAATTGGCAAAACTACTCTAATGAACAGCATTAAAAAAGGGAACTGTCTTTCATTGGACACGTAGCGAGAAGCAAGGGACTCGTAAACGTCATCCTATCAGGCAAGGTTAGTGGAAGGCGAAGACGAGGAAGGCCACGGCGAAAGCTGGAAAATGACATCCTAGAAATTGCGAAAATGTCGATGGCTGGACTGCTCTGAAATGCACAGGACAGGAACTGTTTGCGTAGGACCATTGCGGGTGCCACGGCGGGTCAACCATGACCCTTCCGTCGATGATGATGAGGCTCAAGATGATCATCAAAATTTTTAACACTACACAGTTCGAGAAAATCTATAATAATACGATACTTACTGCAGTAAAACCCACAGCTACCAAGGCAGGATGAAGTGGCTCTGTTGCAGTTGTCAAATATTTTCCTTACAAAACATCCCCATCCAGTATTCTTGCACTTTCCTGTGTAAATTGCAGAGAGAGGTCACATGTCAGCTATAGAAAGCAAACTTTCTTGCACGGGTATTATTGGTACTTAACATAAAACCACTCGGCAAAACTAATAACGTCAATATTAGCTTCATAAGAACGCTTCCTGGCCATGTATTACACTAAGTATCGTTAATAAATGCATAATTGTAACACGTGGTGAAACCCTGGTTTGCTATCATTATTTTTCGATGATTTATATTGTTGTGGGTGGTTTCCTTTTTTGAAAAAAAACCAACTTTTACTGTCTGTAGATGCTGGTGATATTCAAGAAGTTTGTTTATGGTACAAAACATTTAAGTAGTACGAAACAGAGAAACTATTATTGTATATAAAAGGTTTGTGTCTGATAGTGCTCAGTATACAAAATCGTCAGAAGGGAACACGAAAAGGGATGAATAGAACTTATACCCAGCTTTTGGACAGAAGGTAGACAGCCTGAGTTTGTCTTGACCTATCAGTGTTGGTAGAAGTATGTAATTTACCAGAGAGACCCAATGAAATACATTTCAAAAGGAAAGCAACGGCTTTCCTGCTTAAATGTGAAATGACTCTGGAATGGCCAAGAAAATGAGTGTTCATTCACGTTCGCACTTGAAAGGGCCTACCAAATAAGGAATCTTGAAGCTCTAGAGTAATTTTCACTTCAGATTTCTTTGAATTGTTGATGTCTTAAATTCTAAAATATCTTAAAGCAGTCAAGTGCTTTAATATACTCACTGCAGTTGTAATGCTTGTTTAACAATGTGATATCCATATCACTTAAGTGCTCCTTGTTGCCGATACTGGTAAACCATTTCTTTGGAACTATCGTTGCTTCTCCATTTTTGGAGAATGCATCCTTCGGATAATGCATAATTGAATTGTAGTCGTAAGGCTCGTTGTATGTAGTAACCAGTGGATGATCATACTTTTTGAATTGACTTTCCAGTCCTAGAATGACAAAAACTCAAAAATGAAGAGACATCCTGCAAACAAGTTTAATATGTAGTAACTTCCTGCAATTGATATGATACCTTCTAATCTAATATCAATTGCAGCCTCAGCATTATACAACAACTAAAATCAATGCCGTTGCAAAATTAAACATTCGTTTACTTCAACATAACGACGACAAAAAATTTGGTATAAAACAAATTCAATTAACAAAATAAAGATATTCTCTTTAGATGCGGAGACCTCATTGTACATTAATCTCACCCTTGAATCCTCCTCGATTAGTGCCTCGTTCATCAAGCTCCCTTATTGCACCGTCTATGGCACAGGACTATGTGAGCAATTCCTTATGCAGCGGGTCCTAGGCTCTCTCCCTGGGAAGTCCACCCGAGGAGCGGTAACTATGGTGAGCAGCTCTCCTAGCCATAGGCAAAGTTTGCGTGAGGGACTGAAACGTCAGCGGTATAACTGCCAAGCGGGCAGACAGGGCCTTCTAGCCTTGAGAGGCAGCCTTTCTAGGAGAAGGCACTCCGAATACAAACCCTAGCCAACGTACACTGCCTAGCGTGGCAAGTATGGTACCATCCCCGCCAGGGTTATGGTTAAGAAAATCCAGAAGCGTCTGCGCGGAAACCGTCGGCTCTCTGGCCAAAACAGCCTCTTTGGCTGTAGGTATTCTACGACAAGCTGTTCTTAAAGCATCCGGGAAACCTTGAGAAAGCTCCTGATTATATAAATTGGCTAGTTGGAGTTGCAACCACTAGCACAGAAGCTATACTAGTAATAGTATAGTAGCAACTGAATGACACTAAAATGTCCTAGCGAGCTCGAAATAAGTTAAGTCAAGTGCCAAAGCTTGCTATCCCACTTTCCCTATTATCAAAAGTAATGAATTTTGTCTCCAAATAAATTTATACAACAAAATACCTTTCAAAATATTTTCATACTTTATTGTAACATAATCATCTCTGTCTGGCCTTGATTGTTCATGAAGGAAACCAAGACTGTGTAGAACTTCATGTTGTAGTGTAGCGACGGCGCACCAACTTGCCACATTGATGATCTGTGGTTGACTCCTGGCTTTACCAATGGCAGAGTTGCATCTGTTAATAGAGAAAACAAAATGGCACCTTTTGCATTCATGTGAGTTGTTAAGCCCTAGTTTATGCTAATAAATTTGTTTCATCACAACAAACAGGGACAATTTTTCTGAGAAGAGAGATTTTGAAATGTTTGTTTGAAAGACAATGAAATAGAAAAGTATGTCAAAAATGGGATGCTAGCCCATTCTACACACGGATTCGCTTTGCACGAATGATAGGTCGAATGAACGTCGATCTTTGATCAAGTCACACGGCCCAGAGACGCTGGTCGCAAACATTGCCTACGGTCAGATGTGGATGTCAATAGTCACTCATGTTAAAAGCTAATGTAGCGACAAAGGGAAAATAAGATGTAAAAGGGTTGACCTGGCTCAGTTGATGGGGTGCGCCGCAAATTAATAGGTCATGGGTTTGAATTTTGCCTTGCATCTTCAAATCCTCGAATCCTTGCATCCTCGCATCCTCGCATCCTCACATCCTCACA
>JAAAKL020000323.1:11975-45793 GCA_010016065.2 Carybdea cf. marsupialis auct. non (Linnaeus, 1758)
TCCTCGCATCCTCGCATCCTCGCATCCTCGCATCCTCGCATCCTCGCATCCTCGCATCCTCGCATCCTCGCATCCTCGCATCCTCTCATCCTCGCATCCTTCAAATACATAGCCGGCCTTTTACCATCATACCCCTGTACTTCTAAGCTCAATTATATCAAAGTTCATGGTTGCTTAGTTCACCAAGGCTGAAGATATATAGTATTAAAACACATTTTAAGAAAAAAGATCGTAAGCAAATGCTCTGCAATAGTAGCATAGACGCTGTTACCTATCCATTATCTGGTGATTTCCTGAATAAGACATAACCACCGCTATCAGCTTTCTCTATGAAGTTAATACAGCTTACTCTAGCAATCATACTCATGGCTTTCTTTGCATCGTTCTTTTGCTCTATCAATGTTAAGAGAAGAATGAGAACTCTTAATATATAGACGTTGGCATTTTCAGAGATACCATATGCATAGAAGGATGTACAAGGAACCCAAGAAAGCCAATAAATAGTAATAGGACTTCATCAAAAGGTGATCAATGTATAAAGCATAAAGAGTTTTCTGGAGCATTTTGAATCGTCACCAAAACCCTCTCTTCTAAACACCCTTTATAGTAATACCTTACTGTCTTCCTGGATCCGATTAATCTTCAAAAAGTATCCTATTGGTCAATAGTCGGTAGGGGTCTTTTTGGAGAGTCCGAGAAGCCGGGCTGATGGAAATTTTAGTCTCATTTCAAAACTGTTGAAGAGGGCGACTTAAATACAATTACCTATTTACAAAATTTACATGATATTTACAACTATGAATTTCCCTATTACAAAAAAACTAGAAATACCATGATACCTAATAGTCGAATTCAAGTAAGAAAAATGCTTACAGCCTACACGTCTTACGTCAGTTTAAAAAAATAGACCTTACAAATCTTAATAAATCTTTAGGAGGGAAGATGAAAAACAAGTGGCCCACATTGGACCAACAAAGTATCAATCGCTACCCATCACAGCCTCACTATCGAGCTGAGGCGCGAAATGACCACAATAGCAGTTCCCTGCTATTAGCCACGCGCAATAGCAATCACTATTTAGAGGGCGACTGTTTACACAATTACTACCTCCCTTTCATTGAGTCCATTTGGTTAAACATTTTAAGTTTGTGTTGCCAAAATTTTCTGAGATCGCTTTCCGTTTCAGCTTCATCGATAAGGCGAAACTCCCAGTCTCCCATTCCCTTATGTTCTGCGTTTTGAATATGTCCAAACAAACCACTTTTGCGGAACTATTTTTTTATCTCCCGCTGGTTTTTTGATAAAACTCCTATACTGTGATTTATAAATATTGAATCGCAAATGAAATGGCGTTTTCGTACTTTCCACGTATTGGAGCCCACATGTTTTAAATTGTAAGAGATACACCACCATTTTAGAACTACAGTCGAGAGGTCCTCTGCAAATGCGATAAGACTTACAATCTTCTTTGTCAGTAAACCTATCGCTCTGCTGAATGAAATTGCATACTTTGCAATTCTTCTCCTTTTTGCAAGGAGCGCATCCACCCTCTAAATTAAGATCTGGCAGTTTCGCTCTCACTAACCTATCTTTAAAGGACTTAGTTTCGTGAAATGATACTAGTGGAGGAGCATTAAAAACCCGTTGATGTTCCTCATCACAAGCCAGGATGTTCTGGTTTGTTTGGGTAGCCGATGCCAAATCCTCACCGCCACCAGCAACCTTATTTACCAACTGGTGGTGGTGAGAATTCGGCATCGACTACCCGAATTGTCGATTTTTACTATTGCATTATTTAGTGCATTATCAAGCACTTCATGAAACCTTTTACCGTAGTTGCGATAGATTTCACGTCATAACCTGTGACGTTCATCAGATCGCCTTTTGATCTTCACAAGGTAGAACGTAAGACCTTAGACAGTTTACTGTTACACGATTCACCTTTTACCACTGCTTAGCAGTGATAGGCACTAACATTTTGTATCGAGGACTCTAGCAACAGTATTAATAGTGCTTGCAGCTACGTATTTATATATGTACATATAAATATGTTCATGCCCCTTTCCAAGCGATTGCAGAGTAGGTCTTTATTGTGGTGCCGTGCCTTGAAACATGGCTCTATTGGCCAACACCTGTTTGCCGTACGTAAAATTGGTAACCCTCTACACATGTTAAGTGGGACCTTCATTTAAAGATTTTTTAAATAATTTTATTAAAAACAAGTATAGCTTGATGATCATCAGGGCATGAAACTACGAAACTTTCCAACTAGGGCAGAAAGCAAAAATAGGTCTAAACATGGGAGCATTTTATTTTAGCATATGTTTCTACAATGGCGCCTTTGTTAAAGGACAGAAATAAAAATTTGCGTCCTCTGTTTTGTAGTGACGCAATACAAATACATAGGCTTTACATATACCACTTTCATGTTGGCAAGGGACAATGGCTTAGTGGCATACGGAGCCTCGTTTGCAACTACAGAAACCTTGGATTTTATTCCTCTTGGTCCCATATTCTATTTACTAACGAGACTTTTCTTTTGTTGAGGTCAACAATACGTTTCTACAAATAGTGATCTCGAAGTCATTTTAACACGCAGACTTCGAGACTGATTTCCCCCTTCACGATTTGCCCCTATTATTTCACTAATACGATACAAAGTCTATAGTAGAGATTTGGTCGCAACATTCCAGAAAAGCCTATCGGCAATAATGAGACAGCTGCCCTAGTTTCTTTCCGAATCATTTCGTTCTACACATTCCTGGCACATGGTCATAAGAGGCGTGGCTGCAATGCCCTTTTCAATCATACTTTGCTTTGTTCTGAAACTAAAAACATATGGGTCTTCTTTCCTCTGCCACTAAACAAAAGTTCGCGCTTGATAATTCCTAGACTGACCAAGAAAGCAAAATCCATTGCAAATTTATACTAAAAATGACAATGATTTTATATGGTTGCAGCTGGGTTTTTTATACATAGGTAGAATTATAATAAATTATCACTCACTGTCTGTTAAACTACCATCTAACTGGTAGTAATAGTTTTGACTTGGCCATTTATAACTTTCGGACTTCCATATATTTCTCTTGCCATTTGCTTTTCCTGAGCGTAACTCCAGTATGTAAGGGGTCTCGATAATATCTCCTTCGACAACTACAATGAAAATAATAGCTAGTGTAAGGGCAGGACCAGAAAACCTTAAGAGCTGAATTAATTGAAAGAAGGTTTACTAAACCTAGAGTTCTAACCATCAATTTGTCTTGCCATCTGTACTAAAGGAATGAGACACTAGTTGAACATGGCTTGTTTTCAAATCATTTTATGCATTTATGCTGCAACTTTGTTAGGTTCATGAGCGGAATCACTAATCCATTTCCGCAAAACATACCTTCGTTCACCCTAAATAAAGAACTATGCATGTCAAACATTTACTTCATCCAATTATTTTACCTTTCGTTCCTTTCTTGCCATCTTTCACTATTGTTTCTTCTCTCTTCTGATGATTACCTTCCTTTACAGTGGTTTCTTTTGCTCTTGAATCCTTCTTAACTTCTTCTTTAGGCCTGCGAACATACACCTGACCATTTACTTCAATGTAGTCCCGTAATTCAGACTCGATGTCAGGCTGACTATTATCTTTCCTTTTGTCAGCAGGAAGCCCAGTAATGACAGTCAGAGCTACTGAAAGCAAAGTGGCCAAAAATACGCTGCGCAACATCTTATCAATCTGCAATGAGAAAAATGTGATATAGATACAAGTGTGATAGCCCAATTATACCAGAGACTAGGCTATGCTCGAAATCGAGTATGCCACCAAGGAAACAACCCAAACTCTCCCAAAAATCCTAATCTTCGTACTAAAAATTGCAACGTGACACTTGCTAATGCTGAGGTTCACTCCGTGAATATTTGTCACTCAAGTGTAAAAACTGGTATGATTGTTAATGCCTCAGGTATCTCAAGAAAAACACGTTTTTTACACAAACACAAGCAGAGATGCCACAGTAACAAAGTGACAAGTACCTCAACACTATCAGAAACTCCATTATTCGAATGCAGTTGACAAATGTTTAAATGAAAACGAACATGAAACTGAGTACAAAGTCCATAAATTTTAAACTTACATTGCACTTACTTACTTAAATTATAATTTCAATTCTTAGGGAAGGGGATATTTATGAAGTCATCATTGGTAAATTCTATAAAGTTCTATTCAAAATACTTCTGATAAAATAACATTAAAATGAGCAGCAGGTCTATTATTATGGCTGCCAAGGTCTTTAAAGAGTCTTCTATTATGGTTTCCGTTGTAAAGATCATTTTGCTTTGGCAATTTTAGGAATATCAATATAAATTTGATAAGAATGTGCAAAGCGTTTTTTATTTTGCATAATATATATGTTTGAGAAAGGAATGAAAACAGTTTCTTTCGTCTGAACTTCCTAAGAGCTCAAATTCATGTAAAGGAATCTGAAGGTCTTTGTCCTTTTTTTTCAGGCGTTACATTGTCTTGGATATTTTGGGTAGCAAAGAAGCAGCCGTATTCTTAGAATTCAGTATAATGTGTTTGTCTTGAATCGATGGGGTTTTATTGTGTTATCTCGGCACCAGCAGATATTGTGTCTCCATATATGAAATATGTTTTTTATGGTTTTTAATTGTACTAAGCAGAAATCTTTCACCTTAAAACACGAAACGGGTTTTATCACGACCATTTTTCACGGCACACACTATAGTGTTAAAGCTAGAGTCCCCACAGAACATAAATAAAGATTCTTTCTACATAACAGTCCAGGCGCTTATGTTATGGTAGAATGAGAATCTCATATCTTTTATACGTTTTCTCTTCAAACTTCTGTTTCATCAGGATAATGGCATAATTATTGATTCTTTGGGCTCTCATTAACGCCTGTTTTCCTTACATAGGGTCCAGTATAGTGGTCTATCACTTTGTAACATTTTTCTCCGTACTAGACCTCATCCAAAACTCCAATATTAATATCTTCAAGATGGAGTTACATAACCCACTTTCTACTCCTTTGTTTTATTCCACCTCAGTCATACAATGACTACTGTTCCAGTATATATTTTCGTATGACCTATCTGCAAATCTCAACTGCTTACTACGTACTTAAACTCCTAGAACATGTTCCTGTCTATTCAGGCATAACTAGGTACTGAAATATTGAGCATGGTGAGCCTTGACTTACTTACCTGTTCAAATATTCACTGGCACGAAGGCTTCTGAAGCATCCTTGTTGTCGCAAGAGATTTACCCCTTTCTACTTTAGGGGGGGACTTAGTAGGCCTCTAGCTCTATATCTTTCCTGATATGTCATGCACAACTCGCCCAATCGTTTCCTCAAATTTATTCACTAATTTCTTGAAACAATATTTTCCAATTATGATTTCCATAATTCCATTTACGGAGTGTCAGAACCAAACAACACCAATTATGTACTGACAAAAATACTTCGAATAAACCTGCTTCTTTATCACAAATGAACAAAATTTTGTGTACAATAGCTTTTTGTACTCAGTTCTATCTTAATTTAGCTTTAAACCTTAAAATAAGCTGTTTTGTTTAGGTTTTGATAGTCAACTAGATTCCAACACTGGGTTTTCAAAATGTGTTTAGGTGCTTATCAACAGGCCGTGGTGTAATGTCGTCGCCTTTAATTCCAACAATAAAGTGTTTTCTTGGAACTTTCAGTAGATGATAAATGTAAGAAGACTATATTGGTTTGATAGTGAATATCAATAGAGTTCATAGCATTTATACAGCTACGGACCTACTAGAGGCCCGCGTCAATTCTGGTCATTCTAAGAAATAGATGCAAAGAATATCATGATGATGATGTAGTGATGGCCAAGATGGTGATAATTTAAAAGTAATGATCAAGATAACAGAGTTGCTGCTTATAAAGATAGATTTTCTGTATGTTTTTACAATTGCAAGTATTTGTAAAGCAAAGAAATTCTTTCTTCATCTTTCTCTTATACAGAGAAGAGAATGTTTTTGAACGTTTTCACTTCTCTGTCAATAAACAATAAAACTGTGAACTGATTGAAATGACTGCGACTTTGCATTGTATTCTTGTACTTTACCATTGACATGAACTCGGTTTTATATCGATTTCCATCTCGTGACTCTCTGATAGTTTCTCTGTTTCATCAACATAAAAGTCTACTAGAATTATTTTGCCTAAATCATGAGAAATTTGACGAGACTGTAGATAAGTAATTCAATGCAAGGATCTACAAAATAACAACACTATGAGCTGCCTTTTGATGATTGCTGCACGACTTATCTCCTGGCACGAAATAAATCAGAGCACGGCATCCATTGAAAGTTAATAAAGAATATCAGACTATTGTGTAGCGTGGATACAGGAAACTCTTTTGAACTACGTTTTGTTTGGCTTGTTGTAACTTGCGTAAAATAGTGGGACAATGCTTATGACGATCGTAATTGAAGAAGTTAGGTAAAACCGTAGGGAGGAAGAAAATTTGGACCATCTCAATCCAAAGGGTGGCGCGTAGCGGTCTTTAAACACATAGGAGGTAAACACCCCTTTACCCGCGTTGACGAAACTGGAAGCTTTGAAATGGCAATGTCTGATTCAGAATATCAGTAGCAAGACAACCAAGGGATTGTCATTTGATTAACAACATTTCCAAACTTAGGAGTTGTATTCCTGTTTGAACAATCAAAAGTTAAGCACTTTTTTAACGCTTTTCGTACCAGCGAAGTAGGGGTTTTGGAGGCTGGTGGGTTTCGCCAAGGTAATGGTTTCACCTATCTTCTTCCATTAAGATCTGTATGAGCATTTCCCAGCTATTTCCCGTTGCTTTATGCTACTTTCCCCTAATTAAAACAAAACCGTTTAGTTCTTTTGTTTGAAAGAGCTACCTTACAAATACGTTTTCCAGTCTTTTCTTAGTTTCCAGGTGGCCTTCTCTTAGGGACAGGGAGTGATAGTTGTTCTTCTGACATTAATGACTACCCCCTACTTTGCTAAGCTAGTACTTCTCACGCCCTAGCTTTGTCACGCTCTATCATGCCCTAGCCTATCTGAGCCCCTAAAGTGTGAGGTCTTAAGGCAGCATAGCATTAAAACTCTATAATTGTAAACTGATTAGGTAAATGTATAAACAACATAAACATAAACAGTCGTTTCATTCCCTGACACAATTTCTTTAATGCAATGAACAGTCTCGAATGCAATTCGTTATCCGCCTGACTTTTTTCAGTTACTAATCAGCAGAAAGTCTCACCAGTTACGTTTTCCCTCCATAATCAGGTGACTTTTGTCTTCCACACGCAAGAAATTAAAACATTTCACTAGAAATACAGCAAAACTTGTCTTCTTCCAGATCCCTATTAGAAATTTGAAGCGACCTTTTGTAATTGAATAATTAATTCTATTTTTTGTTAAATCTACGTGGGCATTTGAGGCACTGCTGTGGCATTGTCGGTTTCCACACACTTTCACGTAAATTACGCAGCTAGCTTTACTACTTTGACATAGATTACGTGTCTACTTTTACTACTGTAAGTTTCATGTGTGACAATTTACATAGCAGACTATACCTGCAGCCCCTTTGAACTATGCAACTTTGTGAATACTACGACATAACATGACTAACTTATTTGGCATTGACCTTAAGCCTTATAGGATTTGGAATTTGAAATACACTGGAAATAAATCAGTTACAAATCTAACGTTTACATAAGAACCAAACTTGAGTAAGCACAATGATAGATGAACAGTCGAGTCTTGATGACATAGCATACGGACAGCTGTTCTAAAGAATATAAAAGATGCCTTTACCTCTTACGTCTTCCCTTTTAATTCTCGGTTGAACTTGACCTGATGAACAACCTTAACATATTTAAGGGCATGTATTTACGGGCATCAATATATGGTTAGTCAAAGTTATCAATAAATTGTCAATATACCTGTAATTACTTCACTTAAAATTTACTGCTTAAATTGTCGCCTGATCACTGTTTCCTGTTTATTACATTTTTAACTAAATTACGTGAGGTCGAGAGGCTTATTTCACTACCTCGAGACCTGTTCTCTTTCAATGCAAAGCAGATAGTAATAAAGAAGTCTCTGTTTATCCCGACACCAATTCAAATAGTCTATGATGCCTTATCTTGTTTCAAATGTTGTTTCCAGAGAATAAATGGGGGCGTTAAAGCCTATCCTAGAAGCAGAAACATAAATAGGGCTAATAAGGGCTGAGGCATAAACGCTTAGTAGAATTGTTAAAGGTAAAAGAGAAATAGATCGTCTCTTGTAAGTTTCAGAAGATAATGAGACTTTTGTGCTGTACTGGTCATAGAGACATAAATAATAGCTGATCAAAATATACTTACTAGTATGAGCCTGAAACTACACTTTGATAACTTCTTCTTCAGCAGTAATATAACTTAGTCATTCCAACATCTTAGCCTTTGAAAAGCGATATAATCTGATCAGATCCAAGGAAGCTACACTTGAATAGCCATAGAAAAATTGCGACAAAGACGTTGCTACCAGACCATATAATGAATCAATATCAGGACATAATTGGTACGGTTTTGTAGACGTAGTCATGCATGCAGGTCATTGTGTGCACATAAAGATCACCAGTATACATACGATTAAGCTCACGCCAAGATCCAGTTATTTTGCCATAGCAAGCACCGTACATGTTCTTGCACAGATCACGTTTCTTCCTTTTACTCTGCTTGAATCCCCATTTGGGGCGGAAATACAAAGAAGTAGCTGAATGAAAAATCCAGCATGTATATCACTTTATCAAAGACAGATTTTAGAATGAGGGAGTCAATTAGTATACAGAAGTTCGTGACTGACCTTATGTTGTTTTTTATTCCGTTCCATTGTAGTAAAACTGGGGTCTGCCTTTGACTTTGTATGCTGTTTTAATCGATTCTAGGTTCCTAAAATTTGTAGATCTTCTTACTTTCATTTGCATCTGAAAATTCATATCAGCCGCATCATGTGCGCGATGATGTGCCCCCTGGTAGCAGGTTTCTCAACATAAAGTGCCCTTTTAAATCTTTGATATCATCTTCAAATTTGGAATCAATCCAATTAAATTAGTACCATGGATCAAATCGCAGTTAGAGTAGTCTACACAGCTTCTGTGCCCAACGGAAAATTGGGAGAAGAGTGAGAAATAAAATATATAACGTGGAGAAGAAACAGTGGATAACGTCAGATAAATAAAGTCGATTGTTTTCCGTCTTAATTCATGTATTATAAACATAGACTGTGACTTATGATAAAAGATTTTAAGGTAAGGAGACGTCGAAGGAAGGCTTATAACAATCGAAGGGTCTTAGATTCGTATCAAAATGTAGTCAATCGACTGATGATTATTGAAAGCCTGAATGGAAGAATACTTTGCCACAGCTATTCCGAAGCACGGTCATCTGCGTAATCATGTCTTGTCAATCAACTATCAAATAATATAACTACAGAGTGGATTTCACCCAAGCTTGAACCAAGTAACAATGAAGTAGTTACCTGGCAAGGCACAATCTTGGGCCGCGTGCTAACCGCGAATTCTTACGAGTAATTAGTATTTAAGAAATGTAGTACAGCCATTACTCTATTGTACATGCTGAGTTATCATAACCTGACATTGCAGAATTGTTACATCTAAGCTACAATCTGATCGTCTAGCACAAAGACATTTCCTTATCGATAAAAGCATTCCACTCCAGTCGAAAAGTAACGGATTATTCCCTCCTAATATACGTTCAATATTAAGCACTCCAAAAACTCTTATTCTAACTCTTGAGGAAGGGGTCGAGAAGGAGCCGGGGTATCTGCTTGGCGCCAATACTTCATTTTCGTTCCCTTGCCTTTGTGCTTGTGTACGCTCTAAGTTTAAATAATGCAAGTAATAATAAAAATGGTAAACCATGTTTTCAACCACTTCCTACAGAAAGTAAATGCGAAGCAAAAAGGGGGAAGGTTTAGAAGGGGCTCAAAATGAAATCTTAAAGATCAGAAATGATATGCTCTATGAAGGTGTTTCGATATTTTACAATTTTTACAGATATGAATTGAGAGTAAAGCTAGCAAGCAAGTACGTTGCAAAACGGTGTCTGTTTTCTTTTCCGTCTACCCTGATCAACGTCAGCATAGTCAGTTGACCTAATACTATCCAGGATCTACAAAGAGGGATCGTTATTAACTTCATCAGGCTCGAACAGGCCATGTTCCTTCTCCTGCAGCTTGAAGCAAATCCATGTTGTTGCTGAAGATGTTCAAACCTCTGTAAAAAAGCAATATTTGAGTATGGAAAAAATGAAATTTAGGAGGAAGGACACTACTAGCATACAATATCGCAATGTTTAACAAAGTTGTTTTTTATTAGCAATAGATAATTAATGGAATAGGTGATGAAAATATTAATCAACGGCATGGGTGACTAGAGATAATAAACAGCATGGGTGATCAAGAAAACCATAAACGGCATGGGTAGGAAAAGATAATCGTCTTCATAGGTGACCAAAGGATATCCAGCGGTATGGGTGACCAAAAACTTAATCAACTACATGGGTGACCGAAAACATAATTAACGGTATAGTTGACCCGTAAGATAATCAAAGGCATGGTCGACCCATAAGATAATCAAAGGCATGGTCGACCCATAAGATAATCAAAGGCATGGTTGACCAAAAAGATTATCAAACCCATATGTGACCAAAAACATTATCAACGACATGGGTAACCCAAAGGATAATCAATGGTATAGGTGACCAAAAACACAATCAAAGGCATGGGTAACCCATAAGATAATCAATGGTATAGGTGACCAAGAAGGTAATTAGCAGCATGGGTGACCAAATGATGATAAATGGCGTGGGTGATCCAAAAGATACTCAGTGGTATTGGTGACCAAGGAAATAATCAATGGTATCGGTGATCAAAAGATAATGAATGAAATGGGTGATCCAAAAGGTACCCTGTGGCATGGGTGAGCAAAACATAATCAACGGCATTAGTTACAAAAAGATAATCAACGGGATGGGTGACCAAAAAGATGGTTAGCGGGATGGGTGATCAAAACATAATCAACGGCACTGGTGACCAAAAAGGATATTTAGCAACATGAGTGACCAAAAACATAACCAAAGGTATTAGCGACCACTACATAACCAACAGCATTCGTGATCAAAGATAATCAATGGTATAGGTGACCAAAAGGTCATCAAAGGGATGGGTGACCAAAAAGGATATTTAGTGACCAAATGATGATAAATGGCGTGGGTGCTCCAAAAGATACACAGCGGCATTGGTGACCAAGGAGATAATCAACGGCATAGGAGACCAAAAGATAATCAATGGTATGGGTGACCAAATGATAATCAATGGTATGGGTGACCAAATGATAATCAATGGTATGGGTGACCAAATGATAAATAACGGCATGGGTGACCAAAAGATAATAAATGGCATGGGTGGTCCAAAAGATAAATAACGACATGAGTGATCAAGACAATAATTAATGGCACGGACGACCAAAATAGAGAAAGGGTATCCATGCATATTATAACCACTTTCTTGAAGTTGAAATTTTACAATAAAGAAATCGAAATACGTAATAAACGGTAATTGATTTTTAACTTTAACTAATGTTTCAAAGGTAATGCTTTTGTAAACGTTAACCAGAGAGAGATTAAAATTGCAATCGTTTATGTACATATAGTATGTGAAAGCATGTTGAACCACGTATGCCATTGTATCATAATTATTGTATAAAAACATCACCATCGTTATAGCTTCTTCATTAATATTTTTATTCTTATCATCCCTCGAGTAATCTCACTTTTCAGTCGCCAAGAGCGCATGTTGATTATTGGGATAAAAATGATTTATATATCAATGGAAAAACTGTATGTCAAAGCCACAGACAAATACCAATAGCTTGATCTTTCATTATACTATCCACATTACTGCAAAGCGTCGATAAGTTTTTGACATGCTGTACACATAAGGAGTCTATTCTCCAAAGACGAGGACCTTATGGTTACCAGTGAGCAGCAGACGTTATGGTTTTCAGACAAGGGGAATACCAGGGAACTTGTGGAGCTTCAAGAAAGAGACCAGGGAGAGGGGAACTCAGAGTTAAGCTAAATTAGAATAATTTTATGTAGTTCCCTTATTTCTACAGGCCTATTCTCCCTTGTGCCCAATATGTAGCCAGGCGCCCCCAAAAAACGGACCAGGTAGTGCCATAGTGCCCTGATAATTCCATCCTTGGTGGATTTGCAGCAGTTCCCGAGAGCAGTGATGGCTTTTTTGTTTGGCTAGAGAGCACTGGTGTGGAGGTGTAACACCGTTACTAATGCGAACGATAAGTTGAAGCGGGCTTTACGTAAAGGGCTGTTTGAAAATGAAGGGTTTTTCTATTGTAGGCATAGACTAAATTGGGTCAATTATGTAAAGGAGTTGAGTGAATAGATAGACAGCTTCCTAAAACATCTTTTCAAATTTCAAATCGTGCTGTCAGTTCATAATAGCCTCCATGTTATAAGGCTAAATTATCTACGTCAGCTTTCAATCAAATGCTTGCTAACAATCAATTACATGAGTGAAATCCATCACAGACTTAGTGCAAATTTACAAATATGCCAAAGTTAGGTATCCACAGATTGGAGTTAAGCAACATGGTAAGCTAACGAATGTCAAATTTAAGAAAAATTCAAACGAAGCTATTAATTATTGTCCTGACTGCGATATCTTCCTTTGGAAATGCCACTGTTGATTTAAAAGTAATCATAATAGAGGACAACGTAGAAGGACATGGATGAGAATTTTGAGCCCTTTCCCTCCCATATTTCTACAGTAGAGAAGGTTTCTGCCTACTAGCGCACTTGATTTGCAGAACTTAACACTTACTCTGATTAAATTGATTTTATCAAAGTCTAAATGACTTGAGCCAATGTCTAAATTACCAACTTACAGTTTTTAGTTAAGCACATTGCTGGGACGTGATTGTCATATACGAGTCGTTTTTCAGTGTGGTACTTAAAATTTGTAGCTTAAGAATTTAGGTTTAGTTCACAGTCAAGATACAGTGTTCTTAGATTGCCGTATTGAGAAGAAAAATCCATTTTCGAAAGTCCTCAGACAGATCTGTTTTCTTTACGTTTGTTTGAGTTACTATACTTAGTTTGCTATTACTCAATGGCAGTGCACCATGTTCTGTGAACGTAGCCTTTGTCCCATAAGTAAAACCTCCGGGTAACTTTTACTCATGAAGTTTTTTTGGTTTTTTAGCGGATTCCCAGTGAGCTTCCGTCAATTGATTTATTTAAATATATCGACTAGTTTCCTTGAGTTAGCTCCAAAATTGAAACAGTTGGCTTAATAATTTAGTTAACACTTTGGTTAGTTTATAAAGGCAGTTATTTAGTATGCTGATGTTACGAATCCGAGAGAGACAAAAATTTTATTTTATGTTAACAATGTTTTACTAGGTCAAAGGTTTTAGTAATAAGCTTTTGTTAACTAGTGCACCTAACTATCTTCTACTCCAGTCTTACACATTTCAATCCGTTTGATGTCGTACAACGGTCTACCAAATCACATGATATTCGACACGCCTACTATCGCTGTAAAAGGTCAGAGTAGTATCACAGCAATACACTCGATTAATGGACATTTTGCTGCATGCACCTTGATTTGATAAGTGATAACTTTTTATGGGTCAGTGACTGAGATTTAGTGTAAAACTAGTAACACGTCATCATCTTTGACCGTGAAGGTATAGTGTTACCATAGCAACTTCAAGCTGGGATTAAAATTAAGCTGCTGATACAGTAGCCCCTTGATATCAAGATATCTGCCTCAATTAATTGAAAGCCACCACGCTATTGGCAAAGGAAAACATTCTAAGATCTCTAGCACATCCGAAACGTTATGTTACTAGGGTATTTTGCTTTAAGTGTTGCACTGACACTGTCAGTGATAAATACGTTATATGTTACCTGAAGTGTTACGATGTCATATGTTTCTACAGTCAGTCGTTTTCCAAGAGTATTTAGTTATTTATTCTATACTCATCCCTCTGAAGCTAAATTACACCAGTGTCATAGCTATCGGAGTGTTACGTAGGGATAGTCACTACTATTGTACGAGTTGAGATTAGAGATAGACGACAGCAGTGCAAGAGAAAGCTACTCCCTCAAACATGGACACTTTCAAACTATGTCAATTCACTAATGTCATAACGCGATTGTTCAAGCCTCCCCCCTCCTTTCCTTAGCAGTTTCTTTTGAACGTATTTTTGACATACTATGAAGCTCTGAAACACATAAATTTATACTTTTCATCTTTTTGACATAAACTGGAAAAATTCAAATCTATCGATCCTTCCTTATCATAGCTTTTAAAACAACAGTCCAAATTGCATATTCAGGTATGTTATGTTTTATTCAAAAATTCGGCCACTAAAACATTATTTTGCAGTAGTTTTAGAAGAAAAGGGAAAAAGGTTGTAATTTTACACTTGTTACAAGTATGTCAAGTATCTTACTTTGAGATAGTGCTTGAGGCCATTTATTGATAACAACATTCTTTGTTGACAAGGTTACCCTGTATAAATAACTACTATTGTTATTATTTTATCATTATTAATATTACCATTATTATTAAATCGCCATTTTTCTTAGAAATGTTTGGATTGTTTGCTCTTACAAACTATGAATCGACAAAATAAAAATATTTTTATACTTTATTTACATGGCGTAGGATGAATTAAGGCTTGCAAAATGTATTGTAATCACACGATCACATAATCACACAGTCTTGTAACAGACAAAGGTGATGAAGGTTAGGACAAATTAACATGAAAATGGAGCAAAAATAAACTTTGCAAAGTACATCACACTGCTGATTTTCAGCCTTTAAACTACATAATGTATATATATAAGTACTCAGGCAGACAGACAAGCAGTCATGAACTATATAGTATAGAACTCATTAAACATGAAGTGCTTGGGGCGCTGGCCGGTTCGAACCCAGGATCTCCCACTCCGAAAACGAAGACTTTACCATTGCACTAAATAGTTTGAACCGGGCCAGCGCCCCAGGTGTAAAAGGCAAACTATGCAACAGTGAATTACATGAAAGGAATGGTCACATGACTTTTCTAAGGGCTTAATTTTAAAGACAAGAATAATCGATGAAAAACCAGATATGAAGCACTACGTAACAGGAACAAGTTAATACTTAAAGCATAACGTATGAACTTATGACTCAAGATTTTGATGACTGCGATCATAGAGATGTAATAATGTGTACTTCTTTTTTACCAGTTCTCCTATTCGACTGTTTAAATTTATTGTCATGTAAAGGTATCGTGCTAGTGTATTCGTGGATACTTTGCCAAAATTGCAACATGACAATGTTTATTTTTTTAAATTTCTATAAGGAAACAAAGGTAGTGTTTCCGGTCTATAACCTTCTTAAATGTTACTTTGGCTATCCATAATATCAGTAGTAGACCTTCATAGATGGCTGGAATTTAGCATCGTTTAGGGCGATCTAAATCGTCCTGGCATCGTTCCCTATTTTTTATGTGGCAAACCGTTCTATTGGTCACAACAAACTACATCATTGAAAAGCTATGACCAAAATATTACCAAATGTTGATAGATATCTCTATCTTCATATAAAAAGGAAAAAAACTTTTGATGTATGTAAATGTTAAAATTCTCAGCGTGTCATAGGTACATCTAATGTTTAAGCAAGGAAGCTGGTGGTCTCTCGAGCACACTAAAATTGCTAATCCCTTGACCTTGATAGATGATTACTTACGATACTTTCACGTTCGTAAATTTGCATACAGTTTGAACATTATTAGCCTCTGCAATTCAATTTACCCTTTTGGACATTTTTTCATTTGATTGTTACGTAGGTGTCTTGATCAGACCAACTCTGCTGATGTAAAAATACAAGACTTTGAAGAATTTCATGTTGCAAAGAGCCAGAATCACACCAGGTTGCTACATTTATTACTTGTGGCTGGGTTCTTGCTTCACCAATAGCAGATTTGCATCTGTTCAAATGATGAAGCTGTAGTTCAATATATGAAGCATTAATAACATACACTCTACATGCATGGTACAAAAAGCCAATGTTGCATGCAAAATATCTTCCTGGACACATTAGGGAATGTAAGAACATGCTGCTTATCCTGTATAGTTCAGAACGGTTTACTCCGAATGCTACACATCATGCTAAGATATGTGTAATGTCCCGTGAATCCTGCATCAAAGTTGATGCTGCTTCACTCTGTGTTCTTCCAAGAGCGCCGATTCTACCATCAGGTGTCCTGGCTTATACTTGTCGCAAATTGCTAAATTGATTTACATCAGATTTTATTAGCCAACCATTCTCCAAACCCCAAATGTAACATATTTGTTCCTCAGAAACGGCCGTATAATTTGAAGGTTTTACCCAGACTGCTTGCAGGAATGGGATAGCCTTCATTCCATCATTAAAATGACACTATCAGTCAGTTTTTCTAAAGATCAGATATTGATTTCTTGTGCAACTGAACACCACACAATTTATTTGTAATCGCTTGTACTGTAACAATAGAATAAGAACTGTTCTGTATTAAGAAGGACAGTTTTCATGAATTTAAACATAACTTTATATATACAGTTACCCAAATCAACGACGATATTTGTGACCTGGGATTTTGCAGTGCCTGTGTTCCTTCGTGAGAAAAGTCCTTCCTAATTCCGCTGACAACAAACGAAGATTTACACTTAAAAATTAACACTCTCGATACAGGATTTATGCAGATACCATATGGGGTTATAAATGTAGTTTCAAAATACCGTCGCAGTTTTTAAAGGTCTATATTTATATAAGAAAAGCATTCATCTTTATCAGAGAACTTGTATGATTTGTTTCTTGTCTGTGACGGGAAATTCCCGTGAATATAAGATCAGACATATTTAGAGACAAAATGAATTTCTATGGTCTTCACCGTGGTATTAAGCTGTCTTTCCAGCAAATCTAAGGTAAACAACTAATGATATAAGAGTTGTTACGACATCAACAAACCACCTATAGCTATCAGGCTATGACCAATACTTTCTTGAAGTTGGAATGTAATCATCAAATTGTGGTGACTTTCCTACTTAAAATAACTAGGGAAGAAACGTCAAATTAGGTACAATGTGATTAATTAATGTATTGATGTAGTGATGCTATTTAAATCAGTTTATACTGTTGTTACTTTTTATCAGTTTAGACAAATTTACTTAAACTAAAAGGACCTCATACCACACCGCTGTTGTAAGTTTCTTACATCGTGAAATATAGACCAGAAATATATCTGCAATGAAAAGTTTGGACAAAAATTCAGTCCATCCTGTGAATAAGGCTTCATTTTCATTGCTAAAACTCTGTTCTTTCATCTTTTAATGAGTTTGAAATTTAAAATGGTTGACATGACAACAGATTTTCTATCATCAGATCTTATCCGTCTCTAATAGGTTATGATCTGTTTGTACTTATCAATATGAAAAGAATTAAATCATCAGTATTCTGTTTGTGAGAAGGACTAGAACGGTGTTAACTGTGCAAGTCATGGTGTAAGACAGCCAATAAATTTAAGCAAATAAATGCTCATACCCCAGTAACACGCCTCCCTTTAAAACATCGTATTTAGATCTTTTACTACAATTTTGAGAGGTACGCCATGATCAATAATATAATACAGAATGGTGCTTGTACCTTTCGTTTCTTTGTATCATCATCTGAACCATTACTGAACCATTCTCCATCCTCTCTAACGCCTCCTTTTTTTGTGCTACCTCAAGGTCCTTCTTTAGTTCCATTGGATTTTTCTTCTTAGCAGCATTTGGAATATTACAATGGTTAGTTTCTTTTGGCATCTCCTTAAAATCCAGATTTTTTAAATAAATTTTTCTTTATGTACTATTTACTTATTTACCCTCATCATATCTCTCAATTCAGATTTAAGGTCTCTATGAACCATTTTCCGATTAAGATCATTAGAAGGACACCCTGTAACGGTTACTGTCAGAGCAATAAGCACAACTGTAGCCAGTGTTACAGCTTGCAGCATCTTGAAAACCTGAAGAGATATGACTGTTTTTGTAAAATAAATTGATTTTCTACTCTAACAGATTATATTACAAAATGGCATCTTAATTTGTGTTTTCCTTCAACGTACACTCCCTACCACCTGTCGAAGGCTTGTAAGTGGGATGGGCACGTCAGTCCAAAGTGTGCACTTTTCAACTAGGTGCCAGTCCTGTTAAGGATGGGCCCTACCTTTCTACACCATGTGAATAATAAGACTGCAAGAAATAGTGCGTTCATTTTGAACTAAAAAACCTTTTTCTATCTAACACTCCTCAAAGTACAAAATTATCAGATATTTAATTAAAAAGGGAATATATGAAATTTTTACCCAACTGTGTTTTCAAAATAGCCTATCAGAAATCTGACTGCCAAATTGGTGTTGTTTTGATCAATCACTACCCGTGAAGCTAACTGGTTAGCCGAAAAAGGTGAGTAGGATCAAGGGGTTGGTCTAATAATAACCAAAATTACATCCCTCTATAATAGTGTTGAGAATTGATAATTTGGGGCTTAAGATAGTTGCTCAAGTGAGCCATTGCACTCCCCGTCAAGAGCGTGTTAAACCACTGTTTGGGACCAGTAGTGGAAAGATCAGGAAAACTTTTATAATTGACACATACCTATTTGATAATTAGAACTAAATAATAATGAAGCAATGTCTATCAATAAAGAGATGAATCAGCCGTTCACAAGGATAGGGTCATAATCTTGAGAGGAAAGTTTTATGTTTGCAGTTGAACGATGTTAGCAAGGGGACACGAGGTGGACTACTAAACATGATCTGTAACTCCCCACAACGTTCAAATAAAAAAATCATCTTTGCTTTGTTTTCTTTCGTGAGTGCTACAATGAAAGAACTACTAAAGCGCAAAGTTTACCTTTCTATCTCAACCATTGAGAATGGGTACAAGCTCTCACCCTCCTCAGTCCCTGAAAAGAAATTTGTGATGGTTTCATTTTTGTTTACAGATTAATCTCTCTATCTACGTAGTACAAGTCTCATTGAAACAGATCGATTATATTTATGAACAAAGCTTTGGCGGTTTGAATCTCCACACTTGGCCTGTTGGTATGGTACTTACTTTAATCCCCAGAAGGATCTAAAAGAAGGTTTTATAACCACTCAAACCTCAGTAACTGAGAAGTAAGAGAAAATAACAGTGACTGATCTTAGCATGACTCCATGGAATTTGTCATCAATTGAGCCCCGCCAAAGGATAAAAATATTCCTCGAGATGTTCGACTATAAAGATTCTCACAATCAAATCAGTTATGACAAAATTGATACGTGTCTTTTCGAGGGTCAACACCCTGGGTACATATTTCTTCTAACCCTGATTAAAAGCATGTTTGTAATCTGTGTTTAGTCCACGAGTTATACATTCCCTTTTGTCAATTTTTTATCTATTCAGACAAATCATATTGCTGAGAATGTTTCCCCATTTCGTAAGCCGTTAGTTGTTGCACCTTGATAGGGATTGGTTAGGAATTTTAGTGACTGTTTGTTGTGATTTTTCCTATCACAAAGTAACATGTGTCTCCAGTGTCAATTTCTTAGGCGATGACTGACTTCCGGGCAACTCCACGTGGCTCTTACTTCATCGCGAGGTCGAACTTTTATCTCATTATATTTCAAACAGTGAACAACGCGACATGATTTGCTACAAGAATTTTACCCTGTTTTATAACAGCTATTATTTTTTACTATTGAAAGTATACTCTTAGGAAGTTTAAATTTTCTAAAATGAGCTCCTTTACAAGCAAACTATGGAAAGAAATTAAAAACTGCAGCAAAACCATTTGATTATCAATAATACAGCTACTCTACGTTACTTTACATGAATGATTCTTTGAATAAATCATATGTGCATGATCAATAGGACACTAATAGTATCTAGCCTTAAAACCTCGCCACGTCTCTCAGACTCGGCTTGGTTACTTCCAAGTATAAATTTTTTGTTGCTGATACTATTGTTGTATATTAAAGAATGTTTACGCCCAAGTTTATTCTATATATTTATAGGGTTGCAAATATAATGTGTCTCTCCCACAGGCGCACGATACCACTTCAGCTTGGAGTATCTATCCCCGCCCTAATTTTGGAAATGAAAGCTTAAGCTCGATTGAAATTTGGCAGTTTCAAGTTACAGCTCTTTAGCAAAACAACTTAATGCCGGATTGCTGTGGTGCAACATTTTGCAGGAGTGATGGCATCTGTTTGGTATCGGCGTCTGCATAAATAATTCTTAACAACCCCAATATATGTTGCAACCATAAAGCAGCAGCACTCTTGCATCCATCAGGACAAATAAGAGCTAATATGAACAACATTCCACTTACATTCTAATTTTTTATTAAGAAACTACTAAGAACCAAGTGGCTGTTCCTTCAAATGTTGTCGGTCCAAGCAGTTTGAATTGGCTACTCCACCTTCAGGCAATCTTTACTCATCAAGTCAATAATCACTCTTAAAGTGATAATCTTGATATCTAAGTGATAATTAACGATTTCCTTAACAACAACCTAATTAGTTTTCTTTAAGCTTAGTCTTGCTTTCTCTCATTTTCTTAAACAAAGGACGAGGGCATGTGAAATTACCATATGTTTTAAAATAGCCACGACATTTTCGAGGATATTCAAGCTGTTCAAATGAAAACTTTACCGCATAGGTATAATGTCAACATTTTTTCTTCTCATATAATGAAATATCTCCAGTATAAAATTTCATAAAACATAGAATTCCCGCATTTGCTTAAGCTACATCCTTGAGGCAGTCTACCCTGATCGCAGAGGCAAAAGAGACTTTCAGACGTTCCTCCCATAAATACTGAGTACATGTGAAAAAAGAGAGGACAAGGTAAAATATGTACATGTATATATAATTTCACAGTTTTACTTTTTAGTGTACGTCACAGTAGTAGGTTCAGGTATTTAGAAGTCCCTATAAAATAGTTCGAGAAGGTCAGTGATACCCTCCAACGAGTCTCAGAACTGTTAGCGTACATTAATTAAGTTTTAGTTGACATCAGACTGGCTCTATAGCAGAAAAGTAAGCAATGTGACTTGAAAAATAATTCATTATTGTAAACGGTCGATATTTCTGACAAATGCAAATTTGAGTCCACTTTTGCAATAGAAAAGATCGATGAAAGGATAAAGCATTCATTTCTTATGGACATATTCCTTGGAGTACTATTGCAACGAAGGAAGACAAGGAAGAATATGCAACACTTTCACAAATAAATTTGAGTTAATATGCATAATACATTATTTGTTTGTTTGGCTTGTAAAGCTTATACTGTAAATGTTTAACGATTTTTTCACATACATTGGCATACGTTAATTGCAGTCGCTTAGGGCCGGTGGGGTGCAAGCCCCAATCTACTGTTTCTAAGAGCTGTTTATGTCTCTGCCTCGTTCTGTATAGTGCTTGCTGTCTACTTCAATTATTTATGTATTACATTTGATATAAATTACGGTACAAAAGTAGATGTAGAGCTACATCTGTTAAAGCAGTACCTCACATTGTCAAGGAGACACCGGGAACCATACTTAGCATCACTGACCTTTAACACAGATTAAAATTATTACTTAAAAGCAGCAAAAGTGGTGATACAAGGCTTCGTTATTTAGAGTGGGTAATTGCTCTGGTAAGAACTATTGTAGTATATCTTAACAACTGACGAAGACGGAAAGCTGTGACTCTCCTCGTTCTTATGAAGTCAGTTTAAACTTTCCATGATGATTTCATTCTACACTTTTACAGAAACTGTTAGCAGCTATTTTCTATTTTAAATACTTGACTTTTGTAGCAATTGATACAAAAGGACATTTCCAGCTAATGCAATTAATCCTACGTCAGTGAAATATCGCAACGAATGTTCATAGAAGAGACTCTTTCCTAGAAAAGAACATTTGCTGTTGGGGTATCTCAAGGATCTATCCTTAGATTGCAACTGTTTCTTACATTTGTTAGTGACTTGCCTCAGTTACGTAATTATTAGAGCACCATAAGGTTTCCAGATGCCACAAAAATACATAGCTTTAAGAAGAATCGACATTAAGAACAATTTACAAGATAATTTTGATTTAATCAAGCATTGGCTTGATGACCACTGTTAAATTGTAAATTAATGTTTATAAGAGTTGGAGTTAAACAGCATCTAAATAGATGGAAGTATCTAGGAAAGTGCTATAAGCACCTGGGAGTTGTGGTTAGTGAGTTAATGAAATGAGGGCATGACAATACCTGCCCATAATGGAAATTAGCATATAAAATGGTAAAAACAAGTAATTCTCTTCACTACAAAACATATCGTATAACAATAAAGAGAATACCATTATCTGATTATAATGACTTGACATGGGGAGACAAGAACCATGTGTATTTGATAAAAGCACTTCAAGACTTCGAAAACAAATTTATCAACGTTATACGGGATGTAGAAACAAGGTACTTAAGAACAGGTAGGGCTGAGAAGAAAATTTCAATGCTGTGAAATTGTGTACTACTCATATAATAATTTAAACTACAACCTCCAGAAAATATGAAAGGACAATCATTATTTCTATGCGATAGTATTCCACGACTATTAAATTAAATACGCAAATATAAAATCCTGGACAAATAGAAGTTACGTTTTTACTAAAGTTTAGTGAAAATGGCGCAAATCACGCAAGGTACTTGCCACATGAAAGGCGTGTCCATTCCTGGTATCATTTGTTTTCTAGACCTCTCCTCTTAGCAGCAGGGAGGTCTGACATGCAAGTCTCCAAAATACTCTGTTTCAAACTTAACAATATTTTGGAATGGGGATTAGTGAAACTTGCATCTTCCAGAATTGTAGATGGAGAAAGCAGAGATCAAGTTGCCTACTTGCTTTCCAGACTTTAAAGTTATACTTTAGACAATTTAAGTAATTTAACTTAAGAGATAATTGCTACACAGGTTACATTTCATGACTTAAGATTAGAATTTGAGAACTTAAGACGTTTTATGTAGATACATTTGTAGGTTTGATTTGTTTAGTCTTTTAAAAATAATTCATGTACGACTACATTCAATCTCACTATTAAAATTGTGTGCAAGCTCTCTTTCTAACGATTTTTTTAAAATTCACAGTCAACTATGGAAATACACCTTTTGCTGATTTTTGGATGTTTGTCAATCCTATGCGGAAGTATATATGGAAACAGCATTGATGGAGAATTTGGAGCCCAGTCGATGCTTAGTATGAATGAAGAGCCATACATGGACTATGAAGATGACAACTCTGAAATTATTGACGGAGGAGAGGCCAATTATAAGGAGGAAAAACTGGACATTCCACAAACCATGAATTCTGAAGCCAAAGAAAAGATTGGTGCAATATTCTTGCCTCGAGGATCAGCAAATAAGGAAAAGAAATTACTCATGAAGGCAAAAGAAGATGATAACTCGAAACAACCTGAAGGTAAAAAACTTATATTTACCCAGTCTCCCTTTCCTTACTTCCCTCTGTTTCATTTATATATTTTCTCTTTTTCCTGTTTCAAATTCTTCCTCACTAGCATTAGTATTTTTGTGTTTCTTGTATTTTTCTCTCGACGCATAAATGTGAAAAGCAGAATAGAAGTGATGAGAAAGATCAAATGTGTGCAAACGTCATTCAACACGGCACTTGTTTCTTGATTCACGCTTGTATAAAGTACGAACATATCTAGAATTAAGTAACTATTTCAATTTCATTTACTTTACAAAACTTGCAAGAATATGACCTAAAATTGTTACTCTATTTGCCAGAAACAGTTTGAATTTGTCCATAAATTTACGAGCAAAACTTCCCAGATTGTGTTCCATTATTGATTTTTGAATCAGAGAACATAACAAACAACATCGCAAATTATATTTTGCCACAAGCCATAATGAAATTTCTCTTTATTAATATATTTTTGTAATCTAACAAGTTTTATTTCTATCATTTCATCGATTGTCCACTTCGTGCAAAAATTTTTGATTACCCCCAAAAAACTGTTTTAAGTAACTTTGGTAAAGCTGCAGCCTCCCTAATCCCTTATCTCGTACACCTATGGCTAGGTTTCACTTTTTCCTCCCTCTGCAACTGAATTCGGCCTTTGGCATGTTCCAGATTTCTGATGAAACTTATACTGTAGTAGATTTTGACAGTTAATGCCATGAACATTTACTAATGAATAGTGATGTAACAAGGGACCTGTGGCATCATGCTCCCCTCACAGCATCACAAAATTGAAAAAGTTCACTTTGAATAAAATAATAAGTCTTGGGATGGAAGGGTGTGGTTTTTGTCAAAAACAGGCTAAACAAACGTTCGTCCAAGCAGAAAATACTTTCCAAGCTAGGACTTTTGAGCAAAGTAGTGTCTTCCTTCTTGGTGTGCTCAGTGCTTCAGTTATCTAAAATCCCCACGCCCATCACTGTGAATATACAGTCAAACCTGTCTATAGCGGACATGCTATATAGCGGACACCTGGTAATAGCGAAAACATTTTTTAGGAACGGGCCGAATCATGATCAAATTCTCATTGAAATACCTCTATATAGCGAACAGTTTTGTAGCGGACACATGTTATAGCGGTCACATTTTCTAGGAACCTCGTGTCTTAAAATTAACCTATGTATAGCGGACATTCGTATTTTACTCCTATTTAAGCCCCTCTAGCCCTATGGCTCCGTGGTCCCTGAGTTTTTAGAAGAATATAAACCGATAAAATTCAGGATACATTAAGTATTTTTTGAACAATGCAACTATTCCAAACATATTGCTACTCTAGCATCTATGTTCTCAGTTGTTTTCTTAAATGCTTTTTCCAACCAAAGCACCACACGAGCATCGCCATATAAAGTAAACTTCAGTGGTGTCTCCACCCCAGGTCCTGAACATCTATTTACCCTCTTCCTATAATTGTCGCAGGGATTCAATATTTTGAACTTTAATAAACATGGAGGGAAGTTAACTCTAGTTGAACGGCACATGCCAGACGATTTTCTTTTAAATACAGTCGTCGACAATATACTTCTATACTAAAATCCTTTTTCCCTTTTCTTCGCGAAATATTGAAAACCTTTATATAGGGGACATCTGCTGACACCGGACACTTTTTACAGGAACTGCAGGTGTCCGCCATAGACAGGTTCGACTGTATAATAATTAATGGTCAAGATATCATATCCATCTTTATAGTGAAACCCTCTCCTAGTTAAGCACTCGCCACAGGACAAGAAGTATTTGCCCAAAGTAATGTTTACCTTTACCTAAAATCGAAAAAAAATTACTATAAGTAAGGTAACAAATAACATTTGTTGACGTGGAACAGATCAGTTGAGATTCATGTTTAAAAGTATGCATTACTGTGACTAAAAGGTAAGAAGAACATCAATCGGTTCGTAGGGTAAACAGAGAGACAAATAAAACTTTCAAATGCGATGATGATATATTATCGCGAACAGTGTCTTTGTTTTTACCGTAAACAAGCTTCAAATAAAATAAACTTCCACCTATTTAAAGATTTGAATCCTACTTGAAACATGACTTAAGACGATTTGTAAGTTACTTACATTAAAAAACTTACTTTTAATACCGTCTAGAACTAGTTATACCATTACCTAACAAGCCTTTTTAACAGTAACCAGTTTTTTGCTATTTGCTAAAAATTCTACTTGAAATTTTGGTTCATAAAAAGGCTATTTCTGGTTTGTTTGTTTTTTCGGTTTATTAAATATTTTTATCTTTTTTGTAGGAGTGCATAAATATTAAGGTTCATTTACTATTTCCATCGATGCTAATGCAGTATTTACATTCATTCTCTTGTGGGTCATTATCGTTACTTGACTTCAATTGAATCCAACAAACCAAATAGTATCAGTGCGCCATGCAGAGATTATTTGGTGGATACATTCCTGTTCCTGTTGTCCCATAGAAAACATGATCAATGCCTCGCCCAGAAATTGATGTCGATGGAAAGTTTCTGTAAGGCTTAATCAGGAATTTACAATTCTTGGAGTATGATCTTTTTTTTTTTTGTCTTATCATCCACAATAGTCGAGGGTGACATTCTAGTCTCAGAATACGTCAAAAAGGTCAGGTCGAATGGCAAGGAAGAAGTTCAAAAGAGATTCGTATTACACGACGAAAAATATAAATGGGCAGATGGAAAATATTATTATCAGCTTGCAGATGATTTGTCCGGAGGTACGGTATTATAATTTCTCTTTTAAATGCTAGTAAGTTGGTTTTAATGCTCTATGGAGGTTTTAAAGACACCCATGTTATTGCTTGGTCCTATATTCTTGACGTGGAATCAGCGCACACATTCACATTGCTACAACTTTGCACTAAGAAATATGACAGTTTCCCCAACCCCCGTTTCAAAATATTGCTCAGTTTGGATACGAGCATTTTGGGCACTTGCATGTCAGACCTCCCTGCTGCTAAGCGAAGAGGTCTAGAAAACAAATAATACCAGACTTGGACACCCCTTTCATGTGGCAAATCAAGTAAAAGTTTAACTTCTATTAGTCCAGGATTGTAGACCTACCAACTCCTGTGGAAGGTCCCTATTAACTACTTTGATGTGCAGTATGAAACCAAGAGCGGTCCAGGAACCGGGTTTGACTATAAACTTTTAGCACCTATTCGAGACTAAAGATGCTATTGATCAAATTAAGTCTACCTAAGATATTTAAAATGCATTTTAAGAAAAAGTTAATGAACACAAAACATCCAGATCGTACTTGACCAAATAAGCAACATTCTCAAGATTTTCTTGGGGCCTGGTACCCTGATTTTCACCCCTTAGTATGGTCTCGGATTTAAATTTGAACCGAAGGAAGCAGTAAATGGTGCTTCCTCCTTAAAGAAGAGCAGGTAATCCTCACGATAGATTTTCGTTTGGTTTCTTGAACACAAACATTACATTTTATTACTGATCCGAAAACCGATCCTTGTGTATGAGACTCTTTGTAAAATATCTTATGCATAAAAAGTCATCCTTAAACTAGATGGATATTGACATTTCTATTGAATACCACAAATCAGCACCTTAATTTTCGAATTCGTTCTGGTAACCGCTTCAGATGGAACTTCAGAGACATGCTACTTGTTTTGTACATAACTAGTACCATTTCTACGGTATCGATCAAGCATTCGTAAACATATGCACAACTATAATTATAATAATACCCGTCCAAGTCATTAAGAGAAGCGTTGATTCTGGAAACTGGAGATCAGATTTACCAGTTCTGTGGTTTTGCTGCACATTCGTGCTGGTTTCAGCTTCGATATGCGGGAGTTAATTGGTACTTGTGGGTTGTGGTTTGGAAAGGTTCGGTTTTATTCATCACCAGCTTTTAAAGAGCAAACAATAAAGTGAATCAAAATGATAAGTAAAAAAAAAAGAACTAATATAAACAACAAACTAGCAACACTGCCGAGATTGTTACTAGATGGTTAAGCAAGAAGTGACAACGATACAAATAACAAAATAGAAAGGGACTGGTGTTGTTGCGTATTATCCTGAATTAGTGATTCTAGGCTAAATTCCTTAGAAATGTTTTAAAACCTGAGAGTAAAATATTTCACCATCCAGCTCTAGATAAGTCATTACAGAAAGGAAAACAAGTTTAGGCGAGAAAACAAGTTTGATATCTGTTTTTAAGAGGAGAGGATTTAAAATGATAAGTTTGAATAGATACTAGAGAAAAAGTATGTCACCAACGGGATATGAATCCGTGTCCCAAGCATTCGCGGCGTGCGTTCTAACAACTGAGCGAGAAAGCTGAACATTCTCTAATATCTGTTTCTGTGTTCATAAGTTCTTGATGAAGAAAGTATATAAAAAAATCACAATAAAATTGGGGAAAAGGAGGACACACTTAAATATATGGATCAGCGTAGTGTTTGAGATGCTACAAAGGTATACTACAAACCCTGTAAATGTATACTATACGCTCATTACAAAGTTTTGAAGCTCACTAGTATACGGCAAAATACAATAACAAGGCAAAGACTTCCTCGTCTACACGGTCATTATTTGATCTTGGAAGTCCAAAGCTCTAATTAACGCCCTGAAAGAAGCAGAGCTGAACGCACAGCTGCTGGAGGCACTATCAGATTTGCTGCCATCTGTTTATTCGAGCGATCAAAAATCAACGTTTCATGAATTTTAATTTTAAAAATGTATGCAGAAAATGTTGGAGTGCTTGAACAGCAATAGAATTGTCTGAGTCTTACTACTTGGTCACTTGTCAGTGAAAACTAAGTGGAACTATTAAATTTGGGGGAAATGTTGTGAGCCACGTAGGCCTAGATGTCGCAGGGTAAAGCGATTAGGAGCAAACAAGCCAGTTTATCCACTATCTGCTGGCATTGATATCTAGCAATGCCATTGGAGGGAGAACATTCTCACAAATAAATTCAATGAATACAAACCTTGGTAAAAAGAAATTTTTAGGTTCCTAATCCGCTACTTTATGTTGAGAAATTAAAATTTGTTGTTATCAGTCCGAGCCCACGTAAATATTTCTTACACACCTTCCAGCATACGTCTGCGAAATTGAAGAAAATGATATTCTACCTGATGACTTTTAAATTCCGTGTAGACAAAAACACTTCACTGCAAAGGTTTTTGAGGCTACTGATAAGGTCTCTCTTTAATGTTTGAGAGCTCCTATGATATAGAATGAAATTTTTCATGAAATACTTATTTGGCTGAAACAATATCTGATCATCTACATATGTACAAATGAATTATTGACCATTCCATAGAGGATGAACTTGGGGGGGTGGGGGCGGCGATGTGTACTACTATTAATATCTGTTTTGGCGAGTGACGAGCTTCTTTAAGTGAGAACACTACTAGAGTTTTCCCAGCCTCCGGGAGGCTGAATATGTGTTTACTGACATTCACGGTAAACCATTGTGTCATTTGCGGAGATAACATGGCTGTGATCAAGGAATAAAATCTGAGCCTGTGCTACGAGAGTAAACATCAATGCAAGTCGACAAAACTTGAAGGCAGAGGAGAAAGTACAGAATGCAGTACAAATGAGGAATGTCAGATTAAAGAAGACTTTTTGTATCAAAGGGAAATCATAAAGTGAAGCTACTGCGAAGGCAGGTTTTTTTGGGAAAAGGGAGATCTCCAAATCAGCCCAATCACTTAACGAAGTGTAGTTTCTGATGGGCTGCGTAATGAAAATGTCAGACATTGTTTGTTTAAGAAACGACGAATGTTTCCAAACGTATACTCTAGTGAACCACGGTTTCTGGTCTCGTTTGTGGGATGGTCACTGATAGGAAAACAGAAATACTTGTAATTTGGACAAAAGTAAATTGGATAATGGTAAAATAGACAATGCAAATTTGTGATAATCCAAATCTTGTTTTAGATTTTGAACAACGGTCATTTAAGCCGATGGATAGCGCCATCAACAAAATGTTTGATGCACTGTTATCCCTTGGGTTTTTCCTCTTAAAGCTACTTGTAATGTTTTGTTTTGATTCTCTTTAAGTTAGCCTCTCCTGAGACATGTTCTTAGCAAATGCGACAATTTTGACATGTTTTGTTTATATATTTAGCACTTTGTCATTGAGTTGTCATAGAGACATTTTTCGGTCTCTTCACATTGAACACCTTCTACTACCTCCTCATTTTCAAAACTAACTCTTCTCAAATGAGTTGCGTAATCATGATGGAGGCCCTTCAGAGCTTTCGAAGTACCCAGAAGCCTCGTTATTAACCATCTAGCGGAGATTCTGTCAAGTTAATAATGCATGTACCGTACCAGTTCGTAGCCATCCAGAACTATCCTTGATTCTGAATATTGTCATAATCCTAATGAACTATATTTGAAAGAGTCAATTAAGTTTTCAATCAGTCCTCCGCAGCATGTCTATCTTTGCAACCACTAGCTGAAATTACCAGCGTTGCTGGGTAAAGACAAATAATACAGGACACTTAAGTTTTCAGAAAGAATAACTTATTCTAGCAGCTGAATTGAGCACTAGGTCACTCTGACATAAGTGATCCATACAAACAAAATTACTTTTAACAGTTGAACACAAAACAAGAGTCATAAATAATGAAATCGCTAGTTTCTCACGAAATTACAAATTCTTGAAACATCTTGGCTGATACCACGTAAATTTTACAGTGCTTCTTGATAAACGACCTTGAGAGTGTGATCTTTTACTGGGCTACATATATACTGAGCGCTTCCATCTCTAGAGAAACTACATAAGGTTGGCCATGAGAGAATGGACTGGCTCTGAGGTCAGGTCCAACAACATTAAAGAGCTGTCCGTTGGACTTGTTGATAGACATGGTAAAGCTGAGGTGCACTGGAAATTGTTTCTACAACCTCTTCAAAAGTAACAAAGGACGTCATTTGGAAAGCGGAGTTGTATTGGCGTATTGTTTAGAAGAAAATGTTTAGATTGGTTGGAGTCACCAATTAAAAGCTCACGTAAGACTGCTGGAGGGGAGAAGCAAATTCATCTTTTCACCAGGAAAGCACATGCCTGGGGTTTCACCGGAGTATTTTTGAGCCGCATAATAAGTGCATTGAACAGACAGGAGGCCACTCTGAATACCTAAGTCATTTTCATAGTCCATATTGGCATTGTGCCGAAAGGGAGCCCCATCAACACAAAAGCAAGAGGAAGAGGGTACTCTGCGTGAAGCTCTTTTTCTCACATGCTGGTCTCCCTGCCTCAAGGCACAGTCCCCTTAAGACTCTTGGGTTCTAGCAGAAGCATGTCTTTTTCTGGACCAGACTCCTTGAGTTGGCCTTCTAAGACTCCTGGGCCCCTAGCTGCTGATTTTCTGGCCGGCTACCTTTCTCTTGCTATTTGCTGTTAGGTGAGACAGCTCACCATTCCTCTTGGCAGACATTATGTCTTTAAGATAAACACTGTATGACGTTCTACTTCTGATGTCTGAGAAGGAAATGATAATATGTGACACGCTGCTTTGCAATTTATACGATGGAGATCTTTCAAAAATTAGTTGAGGCAATCTTCCCGTGGAAGATTCTGGAATGGCCCGGAAGGTTGTGGAAATGTCACATGGAAATTTCCAGATATTTGTAGCAGGACCTTAAATTTTGTAGAAGTGGAAACTTCTAGAGGCTTTTACATAGTTCTGGAAGCTTTTAGTAGTTCTTGGAAGTTTCTAGTTGAAATTACTTGATGCTTGTAGTAACTTCCAATTTGTTGAAATGGAACTTTCTAGGAGCCTCTCTATGATTCTAGAGGCTTTTAGAAGCTTGTAGAAATGTTTGGAAGCTATTACAAGTTTCTGTATATTTCTATACGTTCTGAGCAACTTTGGTGTATACCAACATCATTAGTTTTCTATCATGTACCATTTACCAGCTACAGAAGGAACTCGAAAGCGACCTTTAAACAACTTTCGAGGCTGGATATGACCTCGTCCGGTACTCTACTTTGAGGTTACCGAGCAACTTTGGGTTGTACTAGCTTTCGATCAGATGCCTCCTTGGGACAGAAACGGCCATTTTTACAAAAAAGATCGCAGTAGCAACCTCAGACGACCTCCAAGGTCTAAGCAACCTGATTAGGACATTTCTCGGTTGCTAAAGGATTCTTTATTCCAAGTTTGGTGCAGATCGGTCTTGAGGTCTGGGAATGCACAGCAGTCAAACAAGCACAAACTCTGTATATATGGATTACTTGTTGGGTCTGTGAAAATGAAACAATTTTTAATTAAAGTCATAACTCATTTACAACGATTCAAGAGACGTTGGTGAGTTTGTAATTTGGAGTACTGTTGTCTAATTTATCTTGATCTCAATTATCGTTGTCTCATTTACTTTGTCTTAATTACTGGATGGTAGGCAGTACCTGCTAATGAAAAATGACATTGCACAGCTTTCCATTTTCATCCGTGGGGAACCAAGTTTGGATGTCAAAGAAGAAATATTGGAGATGGATTGCATGGCCATTGGCCAACTGCTGAATAAGACATTTTTGATAACGTATTTCAAAGTTTAACCAATATAAGCTGACTTTGGGACTACCTTATTGCACAAATCGAGCCACGTCAATGTGCAGCAACAATTTTATTAGTTGGAAACTTGTTGCTGAAGATGTGGGAAACTTGTACAGGTCAGTTGATAGCATAGCAGTGCATCAAACCCCGAGAATATCTCTGTGGTAAAGTACTTTAAGGAACAAGCGCTAAGCACTGCAATCTTATATCAATCACCGTCTATCTTATAACAACACAAGGTTTACATCACTTTTTACTTTCGGTCTTTTCTGCAGGAGATAGATTCAAAATATTGTGATACGCATAATCAAAATAGTGGTGCGATGCTTAATTTGTTTTGTTGATACCGGAAACAAGACTCATCAGTTTGCGGAAGGGGAAGATGTGATGTGGGGTTTCTTTCCTTATAACATGCGTCTTAATGTCTTGTAACTTCCGGAAGTGACCACCTTATCACTGATGTGCATGATGAACTTAAAGCAGTGGTAAAGCTTAGCTTATTACTACACCGATACATTTTTCCCTTTTTGGTTGTTACAAAGCCATGTTAAACCAAGCCCGTGCCTCAGTGTTCCCGAATCCACACTACTGAAAAATGGATCTCGCGTTGAATTCAGTACGTACGCTCCCAAGAGCTTCGAAGGACAGAAAAAGGAATTTGGGCGGTTTGGCAACTAATTTGCCATCGACATAGAAATTGCACATGTAATTTTGTAGGTGGAGCTCATAGATCTGTAGTTTGATAGGCCAATAAAGGCATAGTATGACACTTTGGTGACCGCACAGTTTATTCGTTTCGTTCATGAATGTCTCAGCTTCGTCTACATGCGGTTTGAGACTTGAGCATGCTTGTTAGTACATATCTGTGTGACCAGCTGTTCTCTGTGTTGAAGATTATCTAGCCGGTAGCCTCGTTCATGAAAACATGCAGTCCGTTCAGAGAATGTTCGCCACCCATAATTTTATACAAATTGATATAAAAGAACATATTGCCGCAAAACCTCTACCTCTGATGAATGGCACAAGAACAAAAAATTGGCAAATCTTGATCAGTTATCATTCTAGCGTTTGTCTGTTTTTACTCATTGTTGTGTTATGTAACAAGTTTCGTACCCCTCTGTTTTAATGTGGTAAATTGCCAATGGAATGTCGACTCCCTGTACCAATAGTTTTCACGTCTCACTCTGTTTTTTTTAGATTGTTTAGTCAATTCGGACTGTGGCTATGTTATGTTTGAAAATATTTAGTTTTCCACCGCTCAGCGAACGTTAAAGTTGTTCTGCCCACAACCTTAGCTGTGATTTCGAGTTTTGGTTCCCTGTGCCATTCAGTTTGACAGCTCCTGTTGTAGATGAGTGATAGTCTTTTGTAAAACAGGTGTTAGAGATGTCCAGTAAGTAAAACTTGAGGACGACATTGCAGGTTTTTCTTACAATAGCGTGAATAAAGCTAGTAAACTATTGACAGAGCACCATACGTTCCACCATGTTTATATCACGAAAGAGCATTTAATTGTTCGATTTTATCAGTCATTCAAAGACATCATTTTATAGGAACATTTTCCTTATGCAATTAGCATGTTTTCTGTTTCCCACGAAAAACAAAAGGAAAAAACAAAAAAAA
>JAAAKL020000324.1:0-45779 GCA_010016065.2 Carybdea cf. marsupialis auct. non (Linnaeus, 1758)
ATATATATGTATATATATATATATATATATATATATATATATATATATGTGTATATGTGTGTGTGTGTGTGTGTGTGTGTGTGTGTGTGTGAAAAGGAATTATTGCTACTGAAGAAGCTCCGTATAGTTAATTTGCATCTCAGGGCCTCCTTCTCTACTATACAAGTATTCCCTCTGCTTTTTTGTTGTGTCGATTGGATTTGCGGTTAACAAGAACGAATTTGGTCAGTAATAATGGGGTGCCAAGTACTTATTACTACAATGGTGGTTTTGGTTAATAGAGAATCGTGCGGAGGGGATGAACTTGGAGTGATACTCAAGAGGTGACCACGAATTATCTACGGGAGGTAAAGACACACCATTTAAACTTAACGAAGTGTCATTATTACATTTGGATTAATTGAAATGTCGCAAATCAGCAAACGATGTTTTCAAGGGTAGCTAGGTTTAATACCTCCACCAGAAACTGGTTCGGTTTGAAAATACACCGTTAACATCCCTGCTTGTTTTTGTATATTCATATAGGAAAAATTAAAATTTCAGCAGCTGGAAAGCTTTTTTGATAGTTTACGTCGTGTTGTCCTGGTTACTCCTTTTAAGGTTGTTTCGGACACCTTAGCAATTGATGAAGAGAGGTTAAAGAGATCCAAAGTGGGTACAGTAGTTTATCATCCCAGTTCTAATGAAATGAAAGTCTTCTTTCCTTCAGCCGATAATTTCTTTCAATTAATCGGCAAAAACCTCCCCTCATAAGCTATACGTCACTCTTTCAATTAATAGCATCATCATCATCATCATCATCATCATCATCATCATCATCATCATCATTACTATCGTCACGTTCATTGCCATTGTTGGGATCTTATGTTCTTTTTCCTTTCTTTTTTTTTGTTTCTTTCCCTTCTTGCTGTTTTTTCTCTTCCCCTATTCTTCTTTCGTTTGCTTCTTTATTTCTCATACTTTATTTGCCACTTGTAGTCCCCTTACAGTAAAGGCTTTGTCATTCTCGAGATACAGCATTCTCGTTACACTAGATGCCTGCTTCTTCTGTTTCTTTATTCTAGAGATCATTCGGCCTCTCATCCTTCGTTGCTCCATCCGATTTTCTCATCCTCTGCTACTACCGATTATTCTCGTCATTATGTCTTTTATTGGACTATCTTCCTTTTCTTTTCGTTGAAAATCTGCGCAATAGCATCCATCTTTTAAATCACAATTCAAAATATCATCCTTGCTTTTGACTCATATACTTCCTTGTTACTAATCATATCTAGTTACTTCTAACATGTCTGATCATAATTTCATCTCGTAATCTGATTTTTTATACGCGTGACTTTTCTGCTTTGCTCAGACATTTTCTAAAGAACCTGCTACAATCTAATCACACTATTTTATTCTACATTTTCTAGGTATAAAAATACTTTTATGCATTGCCCACGATGACCTGATTCTTTCATCTCCTCGTAATCCATGTTCGTTCATCACTGTCACATTTACGATTTTCATTTACAGACGCTAACTACCCGAAGTCATTCACCTCTTTGATATCTCCTGCATTCATATATGTACTATCAGCTGTTCCTTGACTTCCGTGTTACTTTTTCATAAGGTGGTACATAAAGGGGACATTTTGGGTGCATTCAATAGGGTATGACTCGTTCTGTACCACAGTCTCTCGGTTTGCAGAAATTCAAATTGACTTACTTTTAACCTGATCAACAGACAAGGATGCATGGAATGTAAAAAAAGCTTCCATGGAATTATTCCCGACAAGACCAGAGGTACAAAGCTCGACCCAACTCGTGACTCTGTGGTTTGCTGTCGGTCTTTTCTTTGAAGAGCATGGCTCGTTAATGCATGTCACTAAGGGCCAGATATCAACAAGCTTCTGTTCACTTTAAAGGAGGTATTACCACGCGACCTACCTGAATAAGGTCAAGTGATATTACGCGTGGAAGAGGCACGGAAACGTTTGAATATAGAGACAAGTAAATCCCTAAATGACCCCGAATTAGAAGAGAAATAAGTTTTAACAGTAGCGAAATGACACACGATTTGCATTGATAGTGTATCATGACCTTTCGTTTCGTACCATTAACTGTAGCTTTTGGCCTTTGAAGTTTGAACCCTCGGGCAAGCGAGCTTAATTGAAACTATTTAACTGAGGTAGGGGATTGGATGTTAATAAGTTTCAGTGTAATTAGGAGTGTGACTACTGTTGAAAGAGGAAATGCCGACAGAGGAATGTGATAGCTGGGTCAGTAGAGAGAGAACATGAAAAATGAATGCTAGCGTTTGTACCTTGGAATGTTTTTCGGCAATTCAAAATGGACGAGAGTTAAACTTAGGACGAGAGTTAAACACGAAGGGGTCATATGACATCGTAGCTTTATGCCCTGATAAGAAATGTAGACTATCCATGAGAACTTGATTGAGGGGGTCTTAACACACATGGTCATCATTACTTTGCAAGGTGCATTGACAGTTGTTGCCATATTAAACTCCGACCGACATTTTACCAATACCTGTCTTTCTCTTGAAAACACAACTCATATTCGTTGTGGTAGAGAAAGCTCTTTTTCGTATGACCCTCCTCAGAACCAATCGCCATAAATATCACAAAAAAATAAAGGAGGGAATCAAGATTACAAAAACATTAAGAATATATTTGTTATAGTTATAATTAGTTAAACAAGAAACAGTAACAAACATTGACGGACGTAAACGAGGACGCTATGAAAACAGTACAATGTTCCAAACAAACTTATTTTGGTGGCAAAGAGAAACGCCTCCATCCATTTAACAATCACTTTCTCATTTCTTCAGCCAAGAAATCAGATGCCTCTTCGATAGGATGAATATTTGGTTCCGTATCAAAAAACGGATACATTAATACTGTAATATAGAGCTGCATCAAGAGACAGTTGCATCAAGGGGCAGCTGCGTCAAGAGACAATTATTGCATCAAGAGAAAGCTGCATCAAGAGACAGTTGCATGAAGACAAACCTGCATCAAAAGATAGTTGCATCAAGAGAAAGCTGCATCAAGAAACAGTTAAATTAAGAGACAGCTGCATCAAAAGACACCTATCAAAACAGGAAAAGCTTATCATTTATGTACCTTATATCCCTGTCCTGCGCAGCTAATGATGCTGTAGTTTGGCGTAAAGTCCACAGGTTGTACCAAAGACGTCAAGGAAGATTTCACATTCCGAGGCTGTCGTCAAATACGTGTAGCACTAGGCAGTTCGTTCTTATCCTTGAAGTCTTGATGACCGTACGAATTTTGTTATCTTTTCTCTTGAATACGGTTGGAGAAGTCTGTAAGACGCACGTAGTATCAGATGAGATGATATAAAATGGCCTCCATTGTTCCAGACTTACCTCGGATGAAATGAACATTACCTCAGACTGCCATTTCTCACTGTCGGTGCTTGCGCCAGCGCAGAAAACCAACATATCGAAAGGTCACAGAAGTTTGACATATTTTAAACTGACCCTATATTTGCTCAACCTCCATATCGAAGGCCTGTCTTAATGTTTGAAAGAACCGAGTTACTTCTAAAGGAATTGCAGATGGTCGCTTATGGCGAATTCTAATTCATCAGCAGTCATGTTTAAGAATTGTATGAGGGAGCAGAAGGCATGAATGTCAAATTTTAAGATGCACTCTCATCAGTTTCATTCTTTGTATTCTCATGACCGTGATTCGCGGAAAGAATAGGTGCGAGCGCTTACGAGCTCACGAGGGGGAGCAGGAGAGTAGTAGTTTGACCTGCAAAACCATAGCATACACCGGGAGTCGTTAAGGAGGATTGCCGAAATCTAAGGCATACCCCAACCATTTTTCAACATTTTAAAAATATCTACCAAAATTTCAGCTGCCGCATAATGCTAAATCTGGCACTAATGAATATTTCAGTAGTGTTACTGGCGTGAGGCAAGGCTGCATTCTATCACCGATGCTCTTCTTAGTGGTGGTTGACTTTGTACTGAGGAAGGCAACATCTGCAGCAAATGAGCAAGACCTTGGCATCCAGTGGAGAAAAGGGAAAAGACTGACGGACCTAGACTTTGCGGATGATATCACACTGTTTTCAGAAACCGCAGATGGCCTCCAACAGTTGATATGACAGTTGGAACAAGCTGCTAGCAAAGTGGGGCTGAGAATAAGCAGTGAAAAGACCAAGACAATGTTTATTGGATAGACTGACAGTAGTACGCCAATATCAGTTGGGCAAAATCCAGTGTCATCAGCAAAGAGGTTCATCTATCTAGGTGGTATGATCTGCAATGACGGTGGTGCTCAAGCCGATGCCAACAGCACGGACAGGTAAAGCAGCTGCAATGTTTAGACGCATGAACTCGATCTGGATTTTTCAAAAGAATAATTAACCACCTAAAGATGAGACTCTGCAATTGTGTGGTGCTACCAACTTCCATGTATGCCAGTGAAATCTGGAAAGAAAAAGCTGAAATAAGAAACAACAGGCTGAGTGTATTTCAACAAAGGTCCTTACGCAAGATCCTAACGATCACCTATAGTACTATAGTAGGCGTACCAGAGATGAAACCACTGAATGAAGTTGTAGCGGTGTGCCACCCAAAAGTTGCTGGCCATGTGCTTAGGATGTTTAACTCTCGCCATGCAAAAACAGCCATGACCTGGGCCCAAAAAGATGGAAAGCGGAAACACGTTCGACCCAAGACCACCTGGAGAAGGACATTCGAAACAGATCTAAAGAGAGGTGATCTCAGTTGGTAGGAAATGGACGGAGCTGTTGCTTGTTGGAGGATGTTTGCAACCCAATGTCCAACTATGAACTGTAAGTAAGTACGTGGTTACGCAAAGGAGTATTTATTGTGTTTGGTTACATGAAGGAGTATTTAGTTCGAAGAGACACTAGAGAAAAGTGAAAAGCTCACTTTTCTCTGGTCGCCACATTAGCTCCTGAGACTCCACCGGTGGTCATCGCATCCAGCTTCACGTGATCTTGGAGACCAGCCTCTCGGTGCCATATATCTTGACCATGGAAGGACTGCCGTCTGGCCTATCATGATGTCCGCAGCCCATTGAAGGTAGAAAGTATTATATAAGAGAGTATTTGACAATACCAACTTTAAAGAGAGATAAAGAAAATTGAAAAAGGAGTGGTTGTTGTGTGTGGTTACACGAAGGAGTATTTATTGTGTGTGGTTACACGAAGGAGTGTTTATTGTGTGTGGTTACACGAAGGAGTAAATATTGTGTGTGGTTACACAAAGAAGTATTTATTGTGTGTGGTTACACCAAAGAGTATTTATTTGTGTGGTTACGCAAATAAATGTACATCAAATTTATTACAGAAATGACGGGTGGACAAAATATGGAACCGCTAACATGAAGACATAAACATCTTTGCATGACCCTCATGTTAATAATTCAATGATTATTCAAAATAAAAATTTCGCATCCTCTCTGTAGATATAATTTCAACCAGTGAAGAAATGGAGACAGGGAAATAGTTATCAAAGAGTTTGCGATTAACCAAATTTCATCGGTGGAAATGGAAACCAATTAAAAAATTGTTTTACTTCACATATCACTGACAGACTATAAGGTTCTTTAATACATATAAATGCCTACGTCACACTAAGATTTCTATATTCCCAACAATTATACTTTTGTAGTAAAATAGTGGCATCTTCTTGATGATTTTAACCCTCGAATTTCAGTTGTCCTTGCTCATTTCAACAACTTTTTTTGTGCTTTATTGATACTTGATGTAAACTGGTTTCAGAACAGGATGCCCAAATTATGTTTCATAAAGAAGGATAAATAGTTCTAGTAAATTGATGAATGGCATTGATTGCTTACCTTGCCAGGGGGAAAATCCATACAAGTTAAATTTCCCGCTAAAGCTACTCATCTGCAATACCCTAACAATCTTTGCTTGAAAAGGGTATTCAAACCATGTGACTCTCACCCCTTTCCCGCCAACAGCAATTTTCTATAAAGTAGAGAATGTGAGGTAATTCATAATGATGTAAATATATAATTTTCATCATAATGATAATAAACATGACAGATGCAATGACCCTGATCAGCAATAAATCGAGAATGACTCATACCACACACAGTCGTAAGGCTACAGGCTATATTCTTTGAGAAACATTTTTTTAACCTAAAAAGTCGAGGTGTTTTAACTTTTTTCAATGGGGAAAATTCATTGAACTCTTGCCCTATAATTTTGCAATGTATCTGAAATGTTAATTGCCTTTTTCTATTTAGCTGGTGAAATAAATTGTAACTTTGGGAGATATACGATGATGTTTCTCCTATTGAGGTACCTTTTTAAAAAAAAATTATTAGCTTTAAAGATAACCCGCCAAGTTACCGGTCCTGGTCTTACGTGAAAAAGAAATATTTTCTTCGAAGATTGCTTAGAGTAGAAAAGAAATGAGATACGATCTTAAAATGTATTATTTCCGATGAAAGCACTCTCTCTTAGGCGTTTCTATCTTGAAGCTTTACTTATTCATTCATCAGCATAAATCAGTGAATTAGTAACACGACTCGTGTAATTCAAACAATCTATTGTCAGTGAAGTGTTGCAAGCCTCTCCTGACCTATAAATTAGTAACAATGTATTTTCCTGTATCACTTCAGACCATTTCTGACATGTTCCTGACAAATGTGATTAGTAACATAAATGATCAACGCCACGCAATTTCTAATTAAACAATGTAACAATATGATGCTAAAAGAAGAAGAAGACGAAGAAGACGAAAATAAAGTCATATCCTTACCATCGCCTTAAAGGTATTGCCTTTGTATCTTTTAAACGGATCAGTTGTTCCAAATCTGTATGCCAATGAAATTTCTGTGGAGTATTCCTTTGCAATTTGCACCTTGATGCCAGAAAAGACACTGACGTGAGGAACAGTAACCTGAAACCAGTAACCTTTTGTAAACGTTAACATGTAATGATCCTGTGCAGGTGCAACATGTTGAGCTGGACAAAAGCATGCCTTGTGAGGTCCAAAGAGGCGAATATACATCAATGGTCTAGTGACAGAACCGTAATTGCTTCCTTGACATCTTTGGCATGAAACGAGCGGGAATGCTAACTGCTTGTTTGAAATAGTGTCGCTATCCATTCCAAGAGTGTTTTGAGACCCTAAGTAAAAGTTTTCATAGATCACTCTCTGAAAAAAAACTTAAGAAATACCCTAAAACTAATTTATGATTTAACTTCCCAATTGAGAACACGAATGAGCTTCAAATTGATCAGAGATCTTAAGGTTCTATCATTTGATTGAAATTCCTATCGTAGTATTCACAGTTAACTATTCTTCAAAATGATATTACGGCTACTGTTCTTTGACTCTCCCGAGTAAAATTTAACGTAAATGGGTATGATGGCTCAACTCACTGAAACTCGGCCATGTTAGGAGCAAATCCAAGCAAGGGATGTAAAAATGAAACACATTCCAGCAATATAAAAGATAAACACGAATTATGTAATCATCTAAGCTTCAGATGTTTCGATACATTATCCTCAGGGTGTAACTATCATGAGATTAACCAACTAAGTTAGGACCAGATGGCCTGAAAAGCCAGGTAGATGATTACAATGAAATACAGTGAAATACAATGCAAAATAAAATAACTGAGAATAAGAGAAATTAGAAAAGCAACAGTGGAATTAAGCTTAGGGCGGCATTCGAGTATGGCATAAACTTTGACAAAAGGGATTTTCTTTGATAAGGAGAGAAAGCTTGAAAAAAAAGGTTGCTAAGAAGGTAAAATCAGATTTAGAAAAAGGATGAGAATGCTGAAAACAGTAAGAGCGAATATTAGAGAAAGGAAAAAATTAACAATAACGGCCTGCTTTCAAAATTGAAACGCAAAAAAAGGAAAGGACACTTTGTGTCTCGGCAACAACACCAGACATGCCATCAAAACCCGAATGATAATCTGTAACTTATCAGATTACATTTTTCAGAAGCCGAAAAAGATATTTCGCCAAAGGACTTTCGTATTCTGTACCCCAAAGAAAACCAGCCTATTTTAATTTTCTCCTGTCATTAAACTTTCTACATTAACAGTTAAAAAAGGAACCAATCTATTAACCCTCAAGAACCAGACTTGTTCTTAGGGGCATACAAGTGACTCCATAAAAAATATATTGAAAGATAGCTTTATCTAGATGCCACACGTCCCTACTTCACATACATTCACTTCAAATGAATTTAAGGTCTTTAAAGGATTATCCCATAAACTTAACATTGTGACTCTTACAAAGGAAATGTTGTCGTTGTCATGAATCGTCGATGGTAAAGGAATACAATTGATACAGTTGATTGCCAACATGTCTAAGTTCAGTGAGGTTGATCCGTTAGAAGTTTCGATCAAAGAGAGAATAAAAATTCACACTTTTTCACAAACAAATTTTTATGTTTTTACCTACTTTTATTTATCAATTTATTAATATTTTAAACAGGACACACATTGATAACAGCAATGATCAGCTGAAGTGCTTTTCTCCTGTATAAATATTTGTAAATAAATACATACATACACAAATAAACTTTTCAACCAAGGTGTCTTCTTAGAAACATGTTACAATATATTGTGTCTCCTTTGTTTACGACTTGGTTTACTGTACAGATTTCCCACGGTTTCCAAATCTAGCTCAGCGTTAAGACCTGTTCTTTCTCCTGTCAAGAGTCACTTGTATAAAGTAGCGAAGGAACTGGGAAATCATTTAGCACCATTTTCTTACAGTGAACCTTCTGTTAAGGATGCTTCCTCCTTCTGGCAAACATTTTCAACTCCAATATCATATTTGAAAATGGTGTCATGATTAATTTTGATGTCTCCCTATTACAAACATTTATTGCTAACTTGCAGATCTTCTTAATCTAGCCGACAAAGACACGCATTTTATGTTTAATATAAAGGTCTTTGATCAGATTTATTGGGTGGCAATTAATTTCTTCTTTGTTCGCCAATACCTTTCTTTTCTATCTGAAAATACATTAATGTTTCTTGGCCTTTTTTTCTTGGCCATTTATTTTACAAACGCTATGTTGGTGATTGTTTTGTCATTAAAATTACAATTAAATTTTTATAAACTTCTTCAGATTTTATCACGAATCAACATTCCAACATTCACTTTACTGGTAGGAAAAAGGGCACGATGTCGGTTTTGAGTATATTAATTACACTTTTCCATTGACTCCTTCAGTACCTCTCTGTATCGTGAACCAACTTATTCACTTTCTCTCACACCATTGGATCCTCTCATTCCCGATTATTACGAGAACGATCTTTTTCATATTTTATCATTCCTCATTTCAATATTTTTGCTATATAAATAACCTGCCCAACTTTGAACTTTTTATGTTTCGTAATTTTGTTGTTTGTAATAGCTAACCTATTAGGTTGATTGATTTATGCTTCAGTTTTTCCTTGCCTAAGGTCTTAACATCTCATCAGCAATCCCTCTTGCCGCTTCTTCACCTTTTTCCGAGAAAAGGACAAGATTTTTAAATTATTGCAATCTGGTGCCGTTTATAAATTTATGGTATTTGCTGCAGTGCAACGCATTTTGGCCACACGACTCTCCAATATTACAGATGTCTTGCAGATCATTTGGGGCTTTACTGATAATTATGATTATTTCTACCTTGCCATTCCCTAACATTCACTTCTACTTTATTCAAAACTTTCACCAATTTTGACGATAGGATTTTGCTACGGCAGCAACAATTTCCTCCTACTATTCTCTCCTTATCAAAGAAATCCTTTTTTTGAAACTTATGCTATCCTCGAATGCCGCCGCTAGCTCGGTTTTCCTGAATTGTTATTATTCAGGGTGGGTGATAACATAAAAAGTCTTTGAAAAAAATAATTTGTTTTATAAATTTGGGAAAAATCTAATATTTGATAAATTTGTCTTTCTAAATTAAAATACCTGGAAAAACAACCATTGTCTGAAAAAGAGAAAGTACAATCTGATGAAATAGAAAGTGCACAATGGCAATCAATTGAGACGAAGAATTGTTGTTGCATTAGCTATCATTGAAGATCATATTTGTCATCAAGGTGATGGCCCTATGTTGCTCTTTATTCCCAAATTATGATTTCTGCTTTCTAAATCGTATGCCAACATACTGAAAGCCCCTGTTAACTATGAGTTCTGCACAAGTTTTGTGACTTTTATGAAGAATTAAGTGCATATGGTGACTATAATTGTCGGGGCCCAAATTGAGTAACAATATTACAATCAACGTCGTAGGTGTGTATAATTGCCATACATAATGTTTAAGATAGTACTGTGTCATTAATTACTAAAACATTTCAATAAATACGTAAGCGCTAGAACTTCGTATATGCATATCTTGGCCATAATTGCTGCAACCCTGAATAATTGCTAGCCCTAAATTGTTATGATATCCCAAATAATTTTGCAACGCATAGTTGTACAATGATCCTTTCGTAAGTATGTATGATAGCCCTAATTACTGTAACCCCTTAATAAAGGTAGGCCCTACATGTGTACAGACATAATCAACGCATGGAAAAGAAACTCAACAGCCAGACAACCTGTTCAACTAAGGGTCGATTCTTGCAGTCCATGGGCTCATGAAAATTGAATTACTGAATACATTTTGGCCTTGAAAGCAGTAGAACCTTTTAACTGCCTGCACGTTACGTTGGTAAAACACCTAAGTAGATTTTTATCCTCTTGAGTAACCATGCATGGCTGTCGAATTCTTACGGGTTGCTGGTACTGCTACGATAGCCATAAATTTCTTGTAACTCTATGCAAACTGTGTTATTTTGATATTCTTAACACTAGCAGGACTTGTAGGATAACAACTTCTTTATGCTGATAGCCCTGAAAATATCTGTTAGAGGTTTTAATTACTCGGCAAAAATTACCAATGTTTTGAACTTTATTTTTGAAAGATATCTAGTTTATATTCTGAGGCTTCAAGCCACGTTTTGGACCGCAGGCCCAATATCTAGTGTCTGCAGAGACGTAAGAGAATATAAAAGCAATAATGTTTCCTTAAGAGGATATCATGACCATAATTACTAGAAGCATAAATTGCTGTGTCACAATATTCTTGTCAGTGTCGTTCTTAATACAAATTCATTGTTCATGCTATAGAGAATCGACGACTGGTACCCATCATTCAGTCAACTGAAAGTAATTCGAAAATTTTTATTATGTTCTTGACTACAGCTCAGATCAATTTCTCTTTGACTGTCTTGACTTTGATAAGTTAGTTAGATAGCTAGTTAGTTGATTAATTTCTGTTAGTTATTTTACTGGATGGTTATATAGGGATTTGATTAGTTGATTAGATAGATCGATCGGTAGATAGATAGATAGGCAAAGGAATAAGCACACTCACCTTCATACTTTGGAGGTATTGGAAAATTGCTGGAGACAATCGCTGCATTCATCAAGAGAGCATAAGCAAGCCCGACTATCCATTTTAACTACAAGAAAGAAATCGGATTTGGTTAACCCTATTCGGAGCCGAGAGAAGGGCGGGAGGTGTGAGCTGGTAAACCCGGCACTATATCAGTTCACAATGCTGTGGAATTATTTGTCACTGAGGTATAAAACCTGGCTAAATCATTTTTACTGTTCTACTAACTGTATAAAATTTCGTTATGTTGGGAATTGGAGACGATGACCGCAAATCACAGTCGGAAGTTGCAAATAACTGCACACCGCTCAACTTGCAGCGCACAGGAGAGATTTGTCTAATTTTAGCACCTCAAGAGTTACTTTTCCCATATTTTAAAAGCTTCTTCACTTTTCCTTATATGTATTCACGAGTATGTGGAAACAAGATTTTTTTTCCAAGCTTCCGACAATAAGGTCATAATTACCACGTAGGAAGAGTTGCCATGAATCTACAGAAAATATCTACGGACCAAAACAGTTAGAGTTAACCTGTATCTTGTTATTATTCTGTAAACTTCATACAAATTAGCTTTTAGTTTTAAGTCTATCGTCCATTAAACGTATAAATGTAGTTTACATAATGTTTGACGGTAAAAGGTAGTCAAATGTTGACATTTGGAGCGTTGTTTAGTTACTTCAATTTCTAGGTTTGTTGTGAAGTGGTCGACTGAAATTCTAAACGTAAACTTACTTTTCGGCAGCTAATTGCCAGGTTCCATAATCAAGGGACAAATATTCACAAAAATTAAACACTCTTTACTCTCCAAATTGAGTATTTGTTACCAAAAAAATGTATTCACAGAGTTATCACCACTGAAACAGCTGCGGGCGAATGTCAGTGCTTTTGGCTGTGTTGGCAATAACTCGTCTTTGCACATGCATACAATTGCTTAACAATACAATCGTCACTAGACATGTCCCGAAACACAATAATCTAACTATTTACGGTGATGTCAATACACAAAATGGAAACACTTCCATGCAAAAGGCAACATCAGAATGTCCAAAAACTACAGTGTGAAAGGATATTCCGAGTATAAGTCTACATTCTTATGCTTCTAAACAGAATAGGGTCAACAATTTCCATTGCTGAATCAAAAAGTAGCCTAGAAAAACTAAACTGGAAGATGTAAATACTCCCAGCTGTTTCTCTGTTTATCGGTTTTGCAACAGTCGTTGACTCGATCTACTGTAGGGAAATGAAGGGGATTCTGACCGCGTCCGCAATTACCAATCAGGGTGTAGACGGCAACACGATGCTATATAAGAATATCACCCTCCACCCCCCCACCCCCCTACCCTGACGGAGACATAAATATCGATAATATCACTGTCGGAGTTCTCCAAGGAGGTACACGTCCTTCGTACATGTTCATCATCAGCCTTGATTATCCACTATGGAAATATAATAGATAAGAACATAGAGCTTCGTAGTACCTATGAGAAACGAGCAAGTAAACCACCAGTAATGATGATTAAAATTGGAACATGGATGGGAATACGAGCTATTTTGAATTACCATGCTTATCAACGATTGATACGAAAGTCTTACAACTAGTCAAGAAAGGCTTTGCTTGATTTATTCAAAGCCCCAGTTTACAGAGAATTCAAGTATTGTAAAATCTCCCTATAGACATTTCTCGACTGAGTTGCTATAATATGGCAGCGACTGGTGATGTAATGAAAAACGTTTAAGCTAATACGCTCTGGCAATAGCCATCTAATGTCTTTTAACGAACACCGACTTCTTTAGCTATCGTGGGATCAGGAAGCACTGATATTAGGAGCAAAAACTTTGCGTAAGACAGCACTATCAAAATATAACAGGATGATAGACTGAGGTACGACAGCAATCATACAATTTTATAGATATTTGTTTGAATAAACTGTTTAAGAGTAACTTGCGCAAGAAATGGAAGGAATAGATGACTCAGTACATTATATCTAATGAAACGGTTAAAGGTTTTCGCGGCTGCTTACGTGATACGATACTTAAAAGAGACGTTTCAATGGAGATAATGGCCAAAATAAAAATACTTCTTATTAAATTTAGAAGGAGAATAAATGAAAGAATTATTTGCAAGAAGTGATCTTGAGGAAGATAAAGATGATAAATGAAGAAGACTTTGATATAGTAAAAAGCAAATATAATTTTGCAAGAAAAAAATTATGCTAAATATCAATATCTTGTCAGTTTGACATTTTCGTCAAATTACCTAAGTACTGGCTCGTAAGCCTAAATTTAGATTACCTCTCAAAATTTCGAAAACGCCAAAGAATTGAACTTTTAGAACAATGAACCAAAGGATGGCGTAAAATGATAAAAAAGCAATATCGTTTTTGTTATCAATTAAATAACCCATAGCTTCTTAAGAAAATATAATCTTAAACCAGTCCAAAGCGAAAGATGGGGATAGACAGCAGCTGCATTTTTTGCACGATACACTAGTGTAAAAAATGTTAAATGTTTAAATTCAGAAAACCTTTCAGTTTCCATTTGTGATCCGTTGGGACTAAAAGTTTTATCTGCTTTCCTTGTGTTGAGCTTTAATATAAATTCCAAAGGTTATCATCTTTCCAAAATAGTGCTTTGCTTCTTAAATATTCTGACGCTTGTCGACTCAGTTATTGCTATTGATGGTAGATATTTGTTACGTCTTAAGTCGTAATGTTTTTGGGAGCTACGTTTCGAGAGATACTTTCCAATCTTCAGTGTTTTATTACTTATCCAAGACAAAAATTTAGTAGAGAAGCGGCACTTGTGCCGAATGATAGAAATTTGAACGCATTTTCTCTTCCATATATTTATGATATCCTATTCGAAGTTCCGAATTCGATCTACTGTTTTCAGTTCTAACTGCCACTGTTCTACAAGACAGTAAAATAAATATAGCTGCATAGATTTTCAATATCAAGATAAAGATGCGAACGAAAATTAAACTCTTTGTCTTTTTCAGGTATTAACTTCCGTAAACATTCAATAGTTTGGAACCTAATAACCCTACAAAGCAAAATTTTTACAAGGTATTCCATATAAAATCTCTAAGGTAGGTGAGCTGTTTTCCAATTTCTAATAACTTATTAACTTACAAACTGTCATTGATAAATGATCATACGTTATTGATAAGCTCGGGTATTTCAGGTGCGTAAATTATACAAACTCACTATATCTATTAAAAAGCTACAAAGGAAACCTGAATGTGTTATCAATGCATCTGAATTTCCCGTATTTCCTGTAGTACAAAGTGATGACATCCAACTCATACCAGATTAACTTTGAAGAAGACATGAAATATTAATAGGCGTAAATAAAGACCGTTTCAACCAGTGATTAATATCACTTCTCCATCTGATTGCTGTTGTCTACTTTTTCTCCTTGTTGCGATACATTCTCTAGTATAACTACAAATGAAGTCCGTATTCTTAGCAAGGCTTTAAATTTAATTAAATATACCAAGTAAGGAAAATAAGCAGCAAGTGTACCCAGAAATACACAGTTAATTAACTGATGTCAGGGATTTCTTGTGAGAATAATTAATTACAGAGAAGCAACACATGAGTTGTTCTTCTTTTTCCAGAACCAGGTCAGGATTATGTTTTTGATTCCACTGTTTAACATTTTACGATAATTACAAACACATTGATCTCGATATGTGTATCATAAGACAGATAGAGTTACAGGCATGTGTTACAATATTCCGAAAAAATAGTGTTTTAAAACGAGTTATCTTTCGTTTGAGGGGAATGCTCTTAGCAAAAGTATGCTGAACTTGAGGAGACACATGTTTAGTTTATATATCTGATAAACAGAAGCTAGCTACTAAGGAAGTGTAGCTCATGAGTTTAAAAAGGATCACGATGTTGTCGGGGTTTGGCATAATGGTAATGCTTAAAAATATATCTTGTCCAAGTCTTGTTATTTAACGGTAACTTTACATTAACTGATAGTTTTCTATCTAATAAAGATTTTATTCACTTTCCCTTAGCAGCTTCCTTGCAGCAAGGAGCAGTTCTTGCTCATTGCTCCTGTCAAACTCCTCTAGTTTATATTTGATTCTTTCAATATACATACTAAATTCATTTCGTCCTCTTCCATGATCCTCTCATTAAACCCCCTTCTTTTTATGAGGGTGTATGTTTCATGCTTTATCCTATAAACCTTCCTCTTCACTTCGTTATAAATATTGGAAACAACGTATGTGTTTTATGTTTATTTATTTTCCTGCATAATGTTAATATAATAGATCTAAAAAAGAATCAGTCTAGACCGGCAGAGAAACACTATAAAGAAATTTTTTACAAAGAAACGTATATTTTGGCTAGTCAAGCTAGCCTTCTTCAGAGTTGTTACGAATATAATAGGCCTACTGTAGTATGTAAGTCCACTATGCGCCTAAATAAACATCTTTCTAACAAAGCAACAAACAATACTAGTTTACTGTATTCAATACAACGCGACATAAATGTTACCTCCATCACTGCTGCTTCTTGTGAATTCCTGCAGAATATCTGACATTAGCTCATTTGATCTTTCAGCAATGAAACAATGAAGAAGAGTTCAGTAACGAGGTTCATCTTCTACCTATACGTTTTATCATAATGCGTGTATCTATTGACATTCTCAAGCAATACATAACTTGACTACATGATAAATGTGCTAACGTAATATTTTAACACATCTCCAGCAGGTACAATTGTAAGCAAAAATACAGGCAAGTATGTCGTTTTTTCATGCAATTCAAAAACTCTGACACCAACAGTGTATCGTAATTTGATCCTGGATTACTTCTCAGAAGCCTTCATAACGCATCTACCTATTGATGAAATCAGCTGAATGAATGCAAAACACAATCTAGTGAAGGCACTTCCAAATGCGTTTTGAAAATGTCAAAGTTTGTACCTACTTGGTGTTTTATGATCAGTGGTCGGTACAAAGTAGTTCCTTTAACTTGGTCGTACTTTCACTGTGTTTTACATCGTGACTGCTTTGCATAGATCTCCAAGTTTTCCATACTATACTTGACAATGATAGGTTGTCCTTCAGATCGCTTCGTTACCACAAAGTGGTATAATAGTAGATACGAAGCCTAGACATGTTTTGCGTGACAGAAATATGTCAAATTTTGAGGCAAAATTGTGTAGGGGTTGGAATCAAGAACTAGTTTCAGAAGTGTGACAACATGTCGGTGCCATCACCATTATTTTAATTAAATTATTAACAAAATTGTAAGCTTCCGTATGAGTGGCTTTCACAAACACTGTTTCCTTATGGGTTTTTTCCAATTTCCCGCATGTAAATTCAATTTGCAAAATTCTGTTATATGGAGATACTTTCATGATGATGGAACAATCCTGGAAGTGCTCGTGAAAGTGGATACAATCTTCAAATACAAGTCATTGTCATAAGGAAAAAGGTCTCGCAAAATTCATAAGCATATAGGGTGGTGGAGGGTGTGACATGTCCTTTAGGAAATCTTAATAGTTACCAACAATAATTAAGGTTACAAAATATTCTGGATAATTGAAAAACTGCCTTCTGATTTGTGACCTATAGATACAGTAGATGTGAACAGCTAAATACTTGTTTCTCAGTAGAACATTTAACTGGTGTAATAAAGGGAAGGTAGGAAAAAATAATGGGTTAATAGCAGTAAATATTGTGTTGAAAATATACTAGAGAAATTCTATATATTTTCTGCTATTTCTTTAGCATTTTTTCAAATTCTCGCTTCACGATAATGAAGAGAATAAAGTTAGAGGATATCAGATCTTCTTTTAAATAAAAGATTATTTTGGTTTATAGAAATGGAGATAAAAAGTGGTCATACAATTCTAAAATATGGCAGCATCTAGTGTTATTTGTTGCTGTATGATATTTTTGCAGTCGAAAAAATATTTTAGATCAAATAAAGTAGGAATTGTTCAGTAGCAATTACTTCCTGATTGATGAGCAACGTCACTGGCTCTATCCTGACTACATAAATAGCAGATGGACACATGAGGTTAGGTTTTGGCCACGGAAGGCCTACTTTTTTCTTTGACAAACGCAGTTCCTAAAGGGAGAGGGTGTAAAAATGAACTCACTGTTGCCAGTATGCTATAATATTCTTCGGAGTTTTTAATTAGCTTATTTCGGTTAGTGCTTGTGGATTGAAAGGTCATTTTTCAAAACGATTACATGTTGTTTTGCCTCTGTAACATGCCAATATTTGCAATTCTGTAGTGTGTACCCATGAGGGTTGGTTCGTAGTGCATAAACATGGTGACTTACGACCGAAAAACTATCATGCACAGCCAACAATTAAAGCATTGATGTCTACGGGGTAGGCACAGCAAGTGAATACGCAATGCCTGCAGTTCAACGTTTGTACATACGCTTCTAATAGCCGTTTAGCAAAACATTCATTGCTGGGAAATTTTTGGGTTCGTATTTTGAACGAGAAGAAGAGGTACCAACTTCAATAATATTCTTAGTTACCCAATATTTAAAATCTACGTTTGTTGTTTATGTACTCTACGCGCAAATGATGACAGCGTTGCCAACGAAAGTGGTGGTTGGCTTTGTTTTCCGTGTTTTATGAATTTGCGAATGAATACAGGTGAACTGGAACTTTATTGAGTCGTCTCCCTCTGATATAAAAGCAAGTATAGAAGGAGGTGTAAATCTTTCTATTTTATATTGCAATGGTCATTTTGAAAACTGTTATACGTAGGTCCGTTTTGCCACCTTTCCATAAAGAGATTCACAGAACACAAAATTCTCATCTATGTTAAGGATGCAGTCACAATTCTTAATTGCCGTACACAGTTTTCTAAATTTGATGCCATGTCTTGCATACTTTAACCCCCAAATAACTACCTTGCTTTGCAGAGGACCTGATGAAATGCACACTGCTTTATGATAAAGTCAATTGTATACAAAGTTTCACATTGTTATATATGTAAACAAATTAAAAGATGGTTTAGGCCGAGTTTTTAATTACCGATATGATTTTCAACAAGGATTACTATCTGAAGGGATGCAAAGATCATAACAATAACATTATAAGAGATTCTTATTAGAAACAAGGCTTTAAAAGAAGGATATCGAATCTCAGACTGCGTTTAGGCCTACGTATATTTTTTAAAAGGGGGTGCATATAAAGTAGCCTATGGCTAAGACGCAAGTTTAGTTCCGATAATGGAAAGAGAAATATTTATCATGAATTTCAAATAGTATTTTCAAATTATGATAATATCCAAAGTAGTCGTATAAAAGCAGATCAATATCACTAAGAGAGCTATTCTTTAGAAATTTTATGCATTTTTTTCATTCAGTTTTATCATACTAGCACAAACTAAAGCATTGAGTCATTTTGTTATCTCGTACGTTTTTCGAGTATATTATCATGTAAAAATATTGTTACCGCTGATGTGCGTTCATATTTGATTGGGAATCGGGATCGTTAGTAAAAATAGTGCCACGTTAAGAGTCGATTAGATTTTGGAGTCAACGATTGACTGCAAAAAAACTCCTAGAATGGAAGTGAATAGCTTAAGCCAAACCCTACCAATTCCTCTTTTGCTACTGCAATCCCAAACGTTCTGGGTTAACAAGAAATCTATTTTGATAGACAGAAAATATTTTAACTAACGATATCCTGCGTAAATTAGATGCTTAAATCCGATCTCTGGTATCCTATCCTGTCCCTCTTTCTATTCATGAATGTTGGTCTATCTTTATAATTTAATTTAATGACGTATGAGGTGGAGACAGGCATCAAAAACTAATTTGTATGATGCATAATTTTTGTCACTTTTGGTTCAGCCTAAACTCTTATGAATGTCTTTTCTCCCACAAATATAGATCATTACTCTCAATCACAGATATCTCAAATGGAGGTAACTATCTATTTACAAAGAAAGTGAATGTCCTGATGGATAACCTTTACATCTTTTTCATACCCGAAAGATGGCCGAGTATCTTCCCATGAATAAGAGGACCTTACCTACAGCTTTATTCTTACTCTGAACAAACGTTAAGGGGGGAGAGAATGCACCACCCATTGTGGTTTTAGCGCACTTATATGCCCCTTCTAAGGTAATATTAGGCTAAATCAAATCTTCTTTAATAAAGGATCAGCACCATGTGGTTCTGTTCCTTCCTTCCTACCTTCGAGTTACTCCTAACTGGGTAGCTGCCTAGGTATAATCTTCTTGTAGCAGGAGAGAGCGCAGTCCTCGTGCTAAATCCCTCGTGCCAATATATGAGACTAAATCCAGCAAGCTGGAAGAAACCGTGAAAATGGACTGATGATCGTTCCCATAGCATTTATACTTCAGTAGTACCTAGGCCTCCTTATCAAGCATCGAGAAAAATGCTCCCCGTTTGCCGAAGACAGGCTACGTGTAGACCTCTGTGTGGATTTAAATATAAATATACCCTTGCGTAGGACAAACTCGAGACACAGACACCAAAAGAAGGGCACAGTAGGTCTTTCATTAGTTATTTAGATCGAATCGCTAACAAAAGCATTGACGTAAGTAGGGTTATGTGCTCTATAAATCAAGGCCAACAATACTCGTGCTCTTAAAATATCACTTACGGCAGAACCAAATTTTTACCCCTTGAACGAAATGTCACTTATCTGTAATAACGTATGTAAACTGGGCATAAGAATATTAAATTAAAACACTAATGAAAATAGCAACTTGCATATCTATTGCAAGGCAGACGAAACTCAGAGTCTCTGCTAAAATGAGAACAAACACCTGCCAATCACACACGAATTCATCTGTCTACAATTCCTGCAAGTTGATTACCAGTAGCCTAATTTGAAGGCCATGGACATGGAAAACAATGTAAGATATAAGTACCTACTTGATAACCATTTTATTCACCGAATAATGGAGTACAAAGATGGAATATCTCTTTTCAGTGCACACATCGTCGACAAATCACTTTGATTCGTAAATGATTGAGTCCCATACCATTCCTAGCTCGTTGATGATCTAAAGTTTGCACAATAGCTCCAAATTGATTGTCTGCTGTATTGTGTCTCTAAGGCTGTACTCTCCTATTCTGCCAGTTTTCTAGGAATATCTCGTAAAATGAAGCCGCTACCGTCTTTGAAAGACGGGCAAAAAAATAGAAGAGTCTCACCAAAATCTGCTAAAATCTTGCCTTAATTAACGGAGTTTAGGGTGGCGAGCAAATTTTGCGCTAAAATTCTCTCATTCAGGAATGCGTTCGCTTAATTGATGTTGTTTGATCGACATGCAGCAACAGCGCATTCTGCTTCCTTTTTGTATAATTAGTATATGGTATTGCAGATCGTCTGCCTTATTATTCTACAATACCTATCGCCTACTACCCAACTCTTATCAAAGCAGAATTTGAGAACATCGAATAATGGTCTGAAAGTGTTAGGAGGTTCCTCTTGCGGTCTCTACAGTGCTGTTATAATTTTGAAGTTTGTTCGTTCTAATGTTGATGTACCGCTGTTGAAGGGCATACATTGCTCCAATCTTTCAAATATTTCTCAATGCACAATGTTCAGTGCCAAGAGATAGTGATTGCTACAATTACAATCACAGTGTAATACGTATAATGTAATGTAAGTTTTTTTGTTGTCCTCTTGGGTGAAAACGGAAGTTTGGAACAGCATTTTAACGGCATAAAACCTAAAATATCTAGTAAAAGATAGGAATAATCTTTAGGGGCAAATAAAACAGGAATTAATTTCTGAGGCAAGTCGGTGATTAAATTATACAATGCCTTTAATAAGTCGACTCGTAGCTATGCTTATGTGATGAGGGCTAATGTTCAGAAACCAGCAAGTCGATCGGCTACAAAAATGAGCCATCTGCCTAATAGCAAAAGCCAAATGGAATGCTAATTCAAGACCTCTTATGCAACAAGTGAATATATTAAAAGTGTGCAAAATAAATATCCTGCCAGTAATGAATGTTATGCATAGAGCGAAAAGAGGAAATTTGCTAGACAAATTTGTATTCATCTAGAATATAAAACCTTACCCTTATCAGACACGTCACACTTTCTTATAACGCCATGAAAACAATCATAAGACAACGTGGACGAAAAACTTACCTTAATACAGAAAACCACTCTTCTGGAATATCTTCAGCAATATCAAACTGACGTCTAGCCTAACAACATCAGCTTTTCAAATCTAGACTCAAACACGTTTTACTATATAATAACGGAGAGCATCCCTTCTATTAGCGAGATAGTATAATTCATCCATCCATTGATAATACTATTGAAGTTTCTGTAGTCCAAAACGTCAATGGTTTAAAGAGACCTGCATCAGTCAATGTTAGCACTGAATTTAATAATGTTCACAATTAGGAGATCCATGAAAAGGCAGTCACCTATAACATTCGTCCTATGGGATTGCCAAATAACACAATCATAACAGTTGTAAAGCTTCTGCTTTTATATGCAAGCAATCCGAAGTAGTAGTTAGCCATGCTATTTCTCCTCTCCAGACATATTTTGGAGAGCAATAAATATTTTAATGATGAAAGATAAGAATTGATTTTCTATATCTATTATTCTATGCAAATTGATAATAACCTACATCTCTTATTCTTCAATAATGTGTCATTGCAAAAACTAAACATGGATGAGTGAAAGATCATGTTTCAATATTGCAGCTGCATTCCATCTTCCTAGGTTTTATTTTGGGGGTTTACATGATGATAAGGTTTTTGACTTGATAGCAATACTGAGCTTGATTTCTTTGTTAATGGTTCTCATGTAGAAATAAAATATTTTCATCATAAATTCATTCAGTTTTTAGAAAGGGGCCTCCCAAGCGACACCTGCGAAGTAAGGAATTGAGCCCTGGAAATGGGTTACAAAAATCAAGACCCCATTCCTTTAGCTGGAAGTAGCGTCAACAGTGCTGTGAGTATTCCATTTGGCCTCAGGCTTTGCACTTTCTAAAACCACCAATAATTGTACTTCTCTAAAGTAAATCTTTAATTTACCTGCTCTAAATGTATTTACCCTTTCTGTCCTATTATCAAACCATTTATACTTCTTTACGTCCTAAGAAACACAGGTATTTAATTGATTTATTTAATAGTAGTTTGCTTCTATTAAATTAGTAATTGGCTTCAGATCTTCTGTAGAAGAATGGAAAGTATTTACGTTTGCGTAAATCAAACTTCAAGTGCACTTTAGTATCCTCTTGCAATCCTTGTGAACACGGTTTTTAACTTGAACGTTAAGTTTGTCGTGTACTTGTGTAAAGTAAACAGATGAACAATTGGTGGAAAGGAAACTATTTATAATATAATAACCCATTAAGTCCCTCACTTCATGTTCTAAACTCAAATATCTTTACCCCATCACTAGAGACAACTTTCATCTGTAGGGAAACAGAGCAATAGACTGCTTTTGTTCCGCCATACCATGAATCGACTGAATTAACATAATCAGCTTTACACAGCATGTAAACAAATTAGCAAAATTCTTCATCAAAGTCAAGATTTACTTACTCTTGTCAGAGCAAAAATCTTTCTGTGCTAATTTGCGAAAGGTGACTAAAAAGAAAGCCTAGAATATATGTGTTTAATTTATGTGTGTAAGTTGGAAGGACGTACTGACAGACAGTTTAGTATGCAGGAACTTTCGAAAGGAGAGACGTAGAGTGGAAGAATGGAGCTGAGATTTTTCAGGTGGCTGGGGGTTCTCATGTAGGAAATTTTGAAAAGTGTGAGTGCAATGTAGATAACACATGTTTCAAATTAACACATTCTTCTATCAGTAAGTTATTTTTTCTCAAATAATAGTTAGGTCAGTCTTGTAATGATTCTGATAGTATGGGCCATGTTCTAATGCCACTTGCTTATGCCAGTGCTCATAGACAGTTTGAGGAAGAATATCTCATAACAGTAGCAATTCAGATCACTTCCAAAATTCAGCTAAACCTTGTTTGAGCTATGCATTACATATCCTTTACGATTTATGAAAATCCATAAAAGTTAATGGCTATACACAGGCAAACAAATACGCAGACTACAGATAGATAAACAAAAATGAAAGCTTCCTACAAACTTCATCGGAAATGGTAATGCCCGAATGTTGTCTGACATACCAATAATCAGGTGGTTGTAAATCACACCTCGTGTTACTACATGCCCCGTGCTTTCGGGATATCAGAAAATAAGCAAGCGACTTCATTGAAAAAAATAAAGAAAATCCATTCTTCTCAATATCTTACTGTTACATTAATCGAGACTGAATTACACATGATGGGACTAAAACGTGTAGGACACCGTGAGAATCTGCGTCACTAATGGTGCGGATCTCTTTACGTTTTATGAAAGTAGTCCAAGGATTAGCACACTTTCTTACAAATTCTAGTTATTCATTTTACGACTGCCAGCGAAATCAGACCACATGAAAAGAATGTGCCTGATTTCTTTCTTGCGTAAGTATCTTGTTTCAACTTTCTTATACTTATCCATCGTTACAAGATACCCCTGTACAATCATGGCACACTAAAGACTTCCTCCTTCTTATGGAAAGACGTAAAGAGAGAGGCAAATCCTTTTGGGCCCTTCGTATATTCAATTTTGAAATAAAAGATATAGAGATATAGAGTTGAACATTACAGGGGGATTAGAAATTGTTTAATTATTTCATTATAAATCTAGCATGAATCATGGACTAGCAAACTAGGGATTTAAAAATCCTACACTAAGGGTGAAATAGTATTCAAGTGATGGGCAGATCACTTTAGTAATTGTCACTAAAGTCTTGTGTTTCAACTGGTAACATTTAGCCATTTACTTCCGTTTCTTTTACGGCAAAAAGTAGAGGAACACCAGTAAAAGCGGTCATGTAGTCAATAAAGTATCATTAAGAACTGCTATATGGTCAAGAGGATGGCACAAGGTCCTGTTTCTGATACTATTATAGAAACCCTAAAGTAACGAGAGAAAACATCAACAAAGTACTAAAAAGATAAGTAAAGATAGTTAAATGTTCTGCTTCAGAGCGCAGGGAATCGGCATGGGTAAAGAATCACATATGCTGAGCCAGGATATGGTCCGTTAAAGTAGCCACTTCTTTGCCTCGCCACCTTTATCCTTCCCCAGCTATTGCCATGTGCCCATTTTCAAGCTCAGTTTGCAATAGAAGTTTCAAGATTTACTGCCGAGGGTGAATTGAAACAATCAACCTTTTGTTTTCTAGACCAGGTCCCTACAGACTAATTTAACTCAGCATCAAGGAGGATGATAGCTGTAGATAATATAAAAGCCAAACATCGAATATTACCTACTACCTTTAGTGTGGAATCTTACCGCTGAGTACAGAAGCGAAGATGTTTAACAGTTTGTTGATCGTGTTGTATTCACTAAGCAGTAAGATTCTCAAGTAAGGCACTTGGTGGCCAGGTTGTTTCTGATAAGGTCATAGATACACCGACAAGTCATTTACCTTCCTTCTGGCTTCCTATTGAACAGAAGTACCTTCAACCTGAGCCTATACCTAATACTGGAAGTGCTTGCGTATAGTGGTGATATCTCCAATAGATTTGAGGAAGTCAGAAATGATCCGAAATACAGTTTCCTTAGGTCTGTTGGAAACATTACTATTGAACAGAAGTACCAGATGTACCTTCAGAAGTAACAGAACAGAAGTACCTTCAACCTGAGCCTATACCTCATACTGCAAGTGCTTGCGTCTAGAAGTTCTCAACTAAGGTACTTGGTTGCCTGGTTGTTTCTGATAAGGTCATAGATACACCGACTAGTCATTTACTTTCCTTCTGACTTCCTCAGGTCCATCGGAAATATTACTATTGCATAGTGTAAGTGCTTGCATCTGGTAGTAATACCTCCAATAGATCTGAGGAAGTCAGAAATGGTCCGAAATACAGTTTTCTTTTAGGTGTGATTTTTATTCTCGGTCACCTGTATACATTGACTCCTGTCTCTCAGTACTGTTACTATCATTTTAGTTCTTTCTTTGTTTCTTCGTCTGCTTTAATTTGGTTGTTAGCATCTGCTTTGATTTATATACAGATGTATATAGACCCACATCTACATTTCATGCACTAGCCATTACCATAAGTTCTTTTTATTCTTATGTTTTCTACCCTTGATATAATTTTTGTCCTTACATCTAAACCATATTTAAATCAGTTATTTGTCACCATTTTTATCATCTCTTTCTTCTAATCTCTTTTTCCCTTCCGTTTGTTACATACACCCGCTTTTCTCTTAAAATAGTATCCCCGTCCCCTTCACCATATTTTCTAATATCTACTTGCTTATTCTCAGCTATTCTCAACCACGTTTGCTTCCCTCCATTGCATACTTTAATGTCATCGTACGTATCTGCACTTCAAGTACCTCTGCCTGTAAGTACTTGTGTTCAATTGCAACATTCACAAGCGGAGAAACGAAGTCTTCGATAGAAGAAACGATGTCCTTGTCGTTCCCTATTTCTTTTTACCTCCAAATGCATTTTTACAACGACTTAAGACTATTACTGCTACAGTGGTAAGCCTAGGTTAACACCCCTTTAAACATTTTAACGCTAAAAGTTTACGCATGTTAGTCCGGGGTAAAGAAGTCTTTGATAGCGGAGAAACGAAGTCTATGATAGAGGAAACGATGTCCGCGAGGTTCCCTGTTGTTTTTTTATCTCCAAATGTATTTTTACAACGACTTAAGACCATTAATGCTACAGTGGTAAGCCTAGGTTGACAACCCTTTAAACATTTTAAAGCTAACAGTTTGCGCAAGTTAGTCCTGGGGGCTAAAGAAGGCCACGTAAAATACCCCAATGACCACAAGAAAGTCATGTTTTAATTGTGGTTTATAGGCCCAGTACAACTTTATATGAAGAGCAAACAAGTTTCTCTAAATACGTTAAAACTCTGAGGAAGTTAACCGAAGATATTTTACTTGTAGTAAGTTAATGTTTTCCAGACGTTCTTGGCTACGGGATAAATGATAATACGAGGAGGTTGCTAATCTAGTGAAGATTTTTGTCGTAATTCCGTCCTCACTCTTTACAGCGATCGTAAAATATACAAAAGATTTGTTCAACTTGTCAGTTTAGAATCCAGCTACTGACAGATTCCCTTGAATTGTCTAAAGGTTAATTTTCACATTCTACTAAAATGAACTTTTATTGTAGAAGATAATAAACAGTTATGTTACAAAATCCGTGACAAGACATGTTTTTATACGTAAACTGTATTTCTCAATATTTGTTTCCGCCATCCTTTTATCCATTTATCTAATAATTATCGGCCAAACTTATACATGTACAACTTTGTAGACAAAAAGAATTTGTCATCTCATTGGACCTTTTTGGTTAACCATTCCGTTTTACGGACACTGATTGGTCAAAACAACAGTAGTCTGACGGTCAGAGTTCTGATTCCCTATTTTGAAAACACAGTTGGGTTAAAAATTTTCATTGGTTTCTTTTCTAATCAATGTAGTGACAATTTTGTACTCTGAGGAGTATCTGACGAAAGAAGCTTTTAAGTACAAATTGAATTTGCAAATTTCATGCAGTTCTAGTTATTCTGCACCATCAACAAACTTTTCGAACTTTTATTTGGGTATATAATGCACATGAAAAAGCCCGTTGCGTCTAGTCTGTATATAGATGTGACGACACTGCACCAGGAGGTGATATTTGTTTCTTCTCGTTTAGGATAGCAACCCATATGGGAAAATATTAATGCTTCAAGTGTCATTTTAAGACAACTTATGTATCTAAGCTATTAGTTGTAGATTTTAGGTTTCCTCGACATTGGTTTGTAGCCCTGATGATATCATGAGTGCTGTATTTCGTCAACAAGACATAAAGGGAGGGATTAAAACTTTTTTTTAACTCGTCGCCTAACACTGAAATTCTTTTCCTATTTTCCAATGGTGTCATCTGAACGTGCCCTAGTAATGGGATGCAAACTGATCAACGAGGTGTATGTCACGAGTTCAAATTCTTCCTTACTCATGTAATTCAGCCTTCCCTTACCTAAAATGTTATTGTTCCTTGCGTTTTGTTACCTTATCAGATGATTAATGAATGCTGTCCTTGCTCACATGATATTAATATATGCAAACTTTGAATAATGCCTTCTTCGTATGTTTTTCACAGTATAAGCAAGAATGGATAAACAACTTAATTCCTTATTCCCTTGACCTACATTGTAATACAACGCTGGCATATTTCCAGAAATAGTTGGAATTGATGTTCATAGTCCTATTTAGTATGATATGTTGAGCTTTATTGATATGTTAGGATACTTTTCCAATCGATTCAACAGTATCGCATCACAACGACCTACCTGAAGGCTCGATAATTACGCATTACCATATTCATATGGACTTAAAGGATTAATTGTAAATGCCAGCCTATTTCATTTGTTAAAAGAAATACAATAAATTCTCTTCCTTCTCTACGTTATATACGTCCGCGAACGTGACTCTGTAGTGCATCAACAAAGTACCGCTTTCGATCAAGCTCCCCATTTTTTATCAAACCTTTCAATCAGAGTCAGCCATGAATAGGCACCTCCAAGGCGAAATTCAGCGCTTATTTGAAACAGAATAAGATAATTACACAAGCCTTTTGGTACATATTTTACTAGCAAGTATGGGCGTACATGATGCATGTGAACATTGTTTATGGTATAAATAATGTTTTTTATGCCCCGTGGATTTGTTCATGCAAAAATAGAAAGAAAGTATTGCCATATTATTACTGCCTCCTGAATAAACGCCCTCTCAATTAAACGTCGCAAGAAATCTCCACTTTTAAATCAGTGCCGCGGTGCTTGATATTGGCATTATCTTGTTTACGTGATAAACAGGTCTTGCAGCATATCAAATTTGTAGTAATCTCAAGCCCTTGAAGGTGATCATTTTTAAGCTCATTTATTAGGTTTTTCAGCTATTTGAAAGTAACACGTGTCTGTCGCAGCTCGTAGACTCTTTCAATATCCTCTCCTGACGTTTGTTACATAATACTCGAAAAGACCTATTATGCAACGTGTGGCGCACTGTTTCTGTTTACTTTGACCAATGATTTTACCTCTCTACAAGTTTTGGATTTCCTTGTTAGCTCTATCGCTATCATGAAGGTAAATCAGCTTTGAAAAGTAGTCTGATTCAGGAAAGTAAAATGTTTTCTAGCAATTTCAACAAGGTGATGAAATAGGTGGGGAATATCTAAACAACGTTATGTAAGGCATCCAAAGTCATGAGCAGTGTCCATTGCATCCTCGTTTTTGAGTCTTTACAAGCACTTAAGAGTGTTTCACAGCGATAAATAATATTCTAGTTATAACTGTTGGTTGATGTATTTAGTTAACGTACCCCACTGGCAAAGAAAAAGTGCTTAAACATGCCGTATTCATTAGCGAGCCTAGGGCCACTCTACTTCTATTTGTAGTAAGTACGTGATTTCTTGCTCTTGGAATATTGTTGTGCTGCGCAGAGGTTCATTTTTGGAGTAGTATAAGAGATGGAAATTGCAAAATTTTGCGCCCAAGGCATGTAACCTAGAGTAGTCTAAATACCCCAGAAACCAAACGTTTACTCCGCTGCCTATGTATGCATTGTAGCGCAGGCCTTGTAGCTCTGTATATTTCATTTATACAGAACGAACGGTTTGGATAAGAAAACTTACAGTTTCCTTTGTGTATCACTGCAGTTAGCATAATAAAAGAAACTTGGCAATTATTGCAACCTTTCTTTTCTCCTTAAACATTCATAATCTGCATGTGTAAATGTATTCGCTAGAAAACCGCGAAAGACGTAATATGAAAGTAAGAGTGTCTCATAATGTAAATAGTCGGATAGTCTTAAGCAAATACCTACTATTAAGCATGAGCATACAGTGTCGCATAGCAGGGCATAGTTGCCCAGTGGTACTAGAGTTCCACTGCTCATCGACCAGGGGTCGGTTTGAGGTAAGGTTGACATGATTCACTCGGTCTGTCACACGAGTATCTGCAATACAGAGGAAATTGGCCAACATTTGACCACGTTCAGGAATGCTACCCATCCTTAGGAAAGATATGCTAAAAAAAAAGAACTATAAATATTGCCTCTGACTGCTGTCCACCATCTACAACTTTATTTTCATGCAACATTGCAAACCTTTCTCTATTGCAATTCATGTCTTGTTCTCTCCTTTCCATGTTTTATTTTTACATAACTTTAAGATCGATAATTATTCAAATGCAGCACTTCATTCTAGAAATGTATAATTGCGATTGTATTCCTATACATGATATGGGTAAAGTATGAATTTATCCAGATCGAATTGAGCTTCACAAATTTGAGTTACTCGCACGTACTCTAAAAATCACCAAAGGTGTTTAGCACGTTGAGATCTTAGCTAGAAAGACTTCGCACAAAACAGTTGATATAAAAGACCGACATGTTCTCATCTTCCATCTCCTACCTACAATGGTAGAATTCATGTTATTTTTGGAGCTGTAAAGCCAGGGGGATCAATCCACTGAGAGTTGTATTGGGTAGAGCATAACCTCGATAATCCAACACAATAAATTTAACTGCTGGGAAAATCCCAAAGCAAATGCTTGCTAAGCCTTTGATCCAGAAACCGTAATCCAAAAGCCTAACAGATAACATTTAACCTGTTTGCATAAAATAACTGTAGTTTGGCACATTAGGACATAATCCAAATGGATTTTTCTGCTTTCTCTGGGATCTTATTCAGCTTTTGTTTTCCTAAGATCTGTTAGCGATTTTTTCCCTGTTACAGGATCAATGGCTGTCAAGAAAAGCAAGCATTCCGCAGCATGACTATGTGTAGGTAGACAATGTAATATCTTGCCTGTATGTGAATTCCACGACCTAAGTTTTTGCATGCCGCGATAAAAAGTAGGCAAGATAAAAATTTGGCTTACTTATAGTTTATCAACTGTAGTACACATGAGACAATCATATCGTCAAATCTTAATCTAGGTCAACTACTAATACGATTTCTTTCCTTAAGTAATTAAGACATGTGACAGAGGTAAAGATCAGTAACATTATCCTTCGAATTTTACAGAGCACTAGCGCACACCAGTTGTCGAAACAAGCTCCTTTTGCCAATTTGAGTACATTGGAATAAGCATCATGTAGGCCAACTTGCTAACTGAGTAAGATATTGTCAGGGTCTCATGGTCTCTAAACGAAGGAAAGATTACATTTCTATAAAAGCTACATTCACTCTTCAGTAGTTTACGAGACGAGGCGTATGACTAATGCGGCAACACTGTTCCCAGTTTACTATAATATCAAGATCTTCTTTATCATTTCCCTTTATGCACATATTGAGGGACTAGTAGACAATATCAACGATTTTCGTCTATTAGATGTTCAAGGGACAGCAGTGCACGAGGAGAGACAGAAAAATGGCAAACAGCGGACCTGCAATGCCTTGTCCTAATCGGTTGTTCTCTCGTCTCAAAGGCTCAAATTGAAAGTTGTTGGAAGACAGCTTGCCGGCTCTGCAACACTGTAACGCTGCATAGTCACGTTTTAACTGAAGCAAGGGGCATCTCGTTGCGACAAGGTCTTAAAAAGATAAAAGCTAATCGCGTGTCAGTTATGACGTAATAGTCTAAAAAGAAACATGACATTAAGCCGGTAGCCTTCCTTAAAAGCTTTAATGATTATTCAAGAATTTCGGTCCATGACGTTTTGTAGACCAAGCAAATTAAATATTCAAATTAAAAAGTAATTTTTATACAACAAATTTAGTGCAAGGGATGAAGGACTGAAGTAACCATTGTTGATCAATATTTGGAATGGCTGTTTCTCCGAATGACGGTGTCCTTCTTCTTAAGAGCTTTAATCTTCCTTAAAGGAGTGACATGAGTTTGCTATAAGCTCGTAAAGAAGCTTTGTATAGATTGTTTAGATTATGGAGCATCTGTAGAAGGAACTTAGTAAACATACATAACTTTCTTTTGAGTGTAATCAACAGTTTGCCACCCATTATGAATTCCGTTACTCATATTGCTAGTCTTATTGCTCTACAAATCACTTATATAAGCCGTAATGTTGAGATTTTTGTTTTGTTTTGTTGGTTTTTTAGGGTTTTTTAGGGTTTTTTACAATCTCATCATGGAGCGTAGGGGACATGATGTGCTAGAGAACCTCATGTCCTGAGCCACGGCATGGAGAGGTAGGATGGCCAGTTCCTTTCCTTGTGGGTTCTCTGTAGGAGTTTTCAGATTTATGGGTGGATTCGAACCATCAACCCTCTGCTTGCTAGCCAAAGCTCTCTACCGATCCTTGTTTGACCCTCTCCAAGTCGTTCAAGAAAACAATGCCCAGATCTTTCGGTCAGTCCAGCGTCTGAAAGGTAAGAATAGTCAAGAAAGAACAGCTGTTCATAATATGACTAAGCACGCTAGCGCTCTCGAGCCTGAACTTTGCGCTTGCTATGGCTCGAAAAATAGAAGTAATAGCAGGAAACGGTAACACAGTAGTAAATTAGCAATGAACCTACGATTAGATGATCTTGTTTAGCCTCTCCTATAGTAAGGACACTTTTCAGACACATGCTGTTCAAAGTCGATCTTGCATTGCATGATATTAATCTGAAGTCTTTTCTTTACGTTCGAGAAAGGCTGGCAAATTGTGTAGAAAGCGACTATTGCTCCTTAGTCAGTCTGAGAAAAAATAAGCACTTTTTGTGCTTCGCCATCAAGCCCAATTTTGTTATAATCTCACCCTGTACTTGACCCAAGTTCTGTATCAAGTATTGATTTCTCCTGTAGTAAATGATTTAAGACAAATGATATGCTTTCAATCCCGACAAACTTTAGATTCCTATGGTGCACCTTTACAAGATTTGTTCCTACGGATATACAACCTCAGAAAATGGCACCAAGTGCTATGGACTACCCTTAAGTCTAAAGATGCTTGGATTCAGATGTAAAGATTGATGATAGGGCCATCGATTTACGATGTTGACACAAACAGCCTATTTCGGACCCACCACCATCCTATCATTTCAAAGAGAAGTTGTTGTATTATTTGCTAACAATGAAGTACTGCCCCTTTTTTATCTGGTGTAGATACCATTTTACCGCTCTAACACTCTGGAAGATTTAAGCAGAGACTGCTAAATCCTCTATTCAAATTGATAGATTTTCTGCAAAAACAGTTGGCTTACCATCAAATAACTTTTGTAACGACTGAGTAAATCTCTGCCTTTGGCAAGAGGTGCAGATCTTTCCTACTTTGGAATACAACCATTTTGATTATGACACAGCTATCTATAACTTCACGTTTTGCATTCAATGGATTAAGAATATGATATTTTTGTATGCTGTTCTGTTTTCTTTTCCAGACCTCTTTCTATACCTTTCATTCTCACGTGTTTCTTAATGCAACAATGAAACGGAGGAATATCATGAAGCAGAAGAGACATGTGTTTATAAACATCATAGCCTAGGTAGCGATTGATTCTGAAACAGTGACTGGGTATCGACAAGAAGAAGATACAAGATAGAACGCTCGTCACTTTGTGTGGCTAGAGCAGCATCCGCAATCTTTCCGTGCAAGCAAATACATTTTCTGTGTGATGTCTTATGTTTATTAAGGTGTATCATTACTCCGTAGCATACATAATAGTGACGTAACAGAAAGAATCTTAGTTGCTCCTAATGATCTTCCATTTGACATTTGTTACCATCGTTATGAGTTCTATTTGCTATCCATTCAACCACAAGCATAGTCTTAGGTAACTCGACGCTCTTGTGATGATGAACCAAAACCTACCCACAGCAGAACATGAAACCACGTCAACATACTAAACCCAAACATGCCCGTGTGAATACGAACTTAAGACCAAAGCCTATCACGATAATTGGGTGTTGGTAAACACGATATTTAGGCCTACCTTCATTATCTATGTTAAAACTAGTTTGAACCTGCTTCAGTGTCCTTTACAACTAGGCCTACTTTTAACAATGCGTAGCAAGATGCAAATTGTCGTCGAACCTTGATCATTTTATTCATTAAGTATGTCATAACATTTGACCCCTAAACGTGCCGTTACACTGTTATTGTTGATACGCCTGCTTATCCCCTTACAAACAAAAAACTTACTTTTTTATAAAGAGTCTCAAACACACTCATATGTATATGTGTGCGGTAAGGAACCCTTTCAAATACACTCAGTGATACACCAAGTATGAATGATTTTGTATGTCATCAGTTAGAGCATATGGTGATTGTTGTCCAACTTTTCTTTAAGACGAGAAAAATTACACCTGCATGTACAAATAAATGGCATATCCTTGTAAATTAAAAAGAAGCTGAAACAGGGGTAAATTTATTTATATGCAATATATTTGCTCTACTGAAACTTGAACTGTGCCCAGGCCCGTAGGCAATTTTTGAAGGTTAGAAAGGTTGGAAAGGAGCGGAAAGGTTAAATCCTTGCGTGGAAAAGGTCACAACTTTGGTTTAGTGCCTGAAACTGCTATGGTGCAGCAAGTAATCTAACGATCAGTTCCGTTCTGCCCTGCATATTTCTCCAATCACTTTTGTAGCTTCGGGGACAAATTGCCAACCGAAAATGTGGCAAAAGCATTTCTCGATTGTGTTAATCTTTTAGCTTGTGGGATGGATACATCAAGAATCGTTGATTTTTGAATACAAGATTTTTAATAATGAGTAAAATTCATGGATTACCCAATCAGCATCTTTGTTGATAGTATGTTCCAAAAATATGAAGAACTTGAGCAGTATTTTGTATCGTAGAGATTGAGATGTGAAAACAGATTATTAGAAGATAACAAACGTTGTTAAATTTTGGTCATTGAAAGATTTTTAGTCTGAAACAAGAAACAGATAAAACGACCTTCGTAATTTATGCATGCCACTCTAAAAGATAAGAACACAATGGAGCGAAAACGAACTTGTTACTAACTTGTGACGGTTGGGACAGCGGACAAGGACGCTAATTCTTTCTTAATATAGTGTTGCGTCTCCCCACTGAGAAACCTTTCTAGCTCCTTATGTCATCTTTTCAGCATTGTTGGAACTGTCCTTTGCGTCTCTTCCCTTCCACCGTTGTCTCGCACAACCAAGATGGAAAACCGCCCTGTCCTAATAACTGTTACGTCTATTTGGGAAAATTTCTTCATGGAACACATTTTTGCCACTAGGAAGCATAAGTAAGTGTCTTGCATCTGGTACTCATACCAGTACTAAGGTCTGTTTATTCAACAGCAATCTCTTTCTCAGTCGTAGGGTGAAGGAGTCCCCCCTAGTCTTTCGGCCAATCTCCTTACTCCTTATTCTTGTTGCAGGGCTAGAAAAATAATAACCTATTGTTTCGTTTACTCCATTGCGGCCTTCTCGTGAAAGTTCTTCAGGTACCTTTCGATTATGTTCCTCAGGTAGCTGTAAGTCTTGATGGCCATTTTTAAACTGGGAACAATAATTATATGTCAGATTCCACTGTCTGTCTCTGATGTTTCTCTGTTCTTGTGAAGGACATCCTTCAGGAGCACAGTGAGAAACAAATTGCACAATACTACAAATCTGTCTTTCAGACCTTCAGATCCTCTATACAACCAAGAAGTAAAGTTGCTCAGCCATCCATCTCTCCAACAGCCGTTCCCACTTCCTTCTCCAAGTATTCAATCGGAAATTCTTTCTAGACCTTTGCATGGATGTGATTATTTCTGTAAAGTCTTTTAGTGTAAGAGAACATTTTTGTAATAAACGAACAAAATAGGTAGGAGAAAATGAAAACAGAAGCAGCCAAATAGCATTATAATTGCTATTTTAATCTTACTTTACTTTACTTACATCTTTTTCCCAATGTTTCCAGTCATTTTACTGCACACGTACTTTCCAATTCTATGTAGTGCACGAAATGTGCCAACAGTACAGTAGAGGCCTGCAGGGAATGAATTCATCTTTTGAGTTATAATAAGAAGTACTTGGAAAAAAATCATGTTCAAGGTCCAGAGGGGCAAATGCTCCCACTTTTTGCAACGAAGATTTTGTTCCTTTAGGGTATTTGTCTCATCTACACCCCACCCCCACCCCACCGAGTATAATTGCTGTGGCCCAGCGTTCAATTTTAACACTTGGAGAAGCATGTTTGTTTTTTTCCTGTCTGCTATAAAATAAAATATAGAACTGCTTCGAGAGTAGTGTAACATCACCTTCAGATAAAGCTACCATGTCTACGCATTACATCTGTATGCTACAATTACATAACCTAATCAATACGTATGTGAAGGGTATATAGGAGTCAGCTTGGTATTTCGTCTGCATGTTGTACTCATGTATGGATTGGGAATTAATGACAAAAAACATCTGAGAAACCGACGGTGCACTTGAGATTCTTTGTTGTTTTCTGGAACTATAAACTAGAGCTAATTATCCAAACTAGGTAATAAATTACAACTGAGCTCATTCATGGAAGTAGTTTATCACTTAAGCTAGGAGGTTGAACAGAATGGTAATATTGCAATCAGCAGGAGAATATTTGCTACCGGGGACCCAGAGGTGTGAGAGAGAAGTCTAATTAAAAGATCATTTTACCAGGAAGGCATAAGTGGAATACATAATATTTTTATGCAGCCTCCATATTCTAGCACAAGGCTTAGGGATATGGGATATCAAATGATGAATTGATTAATTGATGTATCAAGGGATTGATGGATTAATTGTGGATGGATGAATAGATAGGTTGATCAATGTATGGACAGATGGGCGGATGAATGTATGGATTCAGTTAAATCTCACATTGTTCATGATATGCTTATTGGCTCCAAACATTTACGATAGTGCTAGAAAACCAATTTCCGATCATTGCCCCATGTACCATTACAAGTTGATAAGACGACGAACACGGGACGATGGCCTCAGTGAGTCTCCCCCCTCCCCCATACCTGACTCTTATAACATGCACAATAGCTTGATTAAAGTGCAATCTGATCGTGCCTGATAGTTTCACAACAGTTCAATACAAAGTGATTACTTCCTAAACTGCAAGTGTAGGCCTATCTCAGTTTAAAGGATTGTCACATGTTACTGTTGGGTGTAATCTTCTGTCTTGTTACTCACTTGACATTTAACCTTCATTTGCAATGATCAGTAATAAGATCTGCTATTAACACTAAATTTCAATCTAGCATCAAGATCAGGCTAGGAACCGATTTCATATGCAGTGTATCAAATAGCTGCATATAGAACTGGGGGCGAGAACACTCTCAGGTAGGGGGGGGGGAGAAAACAATAGATGTATATTATTTGATACTCTTTGTGTCAAGTCATATAAATGATACAGTAAGACAGGGTTCAAATTATTGCAGAAACTTTATTATAAAATCTGAATTCTTTCTGTGAAGGCCATAAATCCCTTAACTAATGTCAATCAAACATTTTACACGCGAGAAAGAGGAGGGGTGAGGTTTTGCGCAAATGACCATGCCCTCAGTTGGCTACGGACCTAGTGCATTGAAGCCACATTGTCCGGAGCTCCCTGTCATAGGCAGCTGATATACTTACTCACTGATCCCCCTAATTCCTCAGATTTTCTATTGAACCAATATTTTTTTTACTAAGGACATAATTTCTACCAAAAGGTATAATTTCTACAAAGGGATTAAAACCTCATTTTCTACATATCGATCCTTTTTGTTGTAGCCTTCCTCATTTATGACGAGGATAGGCTCTGAGGAATAGTGAAAGAAGAATAGTGGCAAAAATGTTGCCAATTCACCACAGGAATCAATTTCCAGTTATTCTATTTCTATTCTACACGTACGCAACAGACCTCACTCTTCTATTCTTTTGCATCTGTGATATCGTAAATGGGCCTTGAGCATAATCGTTATTATCTAAGGCTCTTTCTTGAAAAATAAGGACTCCACATCACCAAGTTTATTGTGATCTGTGATTAGGGTACGCTTGAAACACATCAGGACTAGAATGCGATCCCCCAGCCAATGTTCATATGCAGGCATGCAATCAAATACATACACTTCTGATGAGAAAGCATTTTGTAAGATATCCAATATCATGATGGACAAAATGTGAAAGAGAAAGCGACATATTTGATTACGTGCCTGAAGATATGACAACCCATAAAACAGAAAGGAAAGAACGATTTTTGAGCGTGACCGATAAATATAATAATACCTGAAAATCGCATAACTAAATTGATATCAATAATATACATAATACAAAAATATAGGTCATCACATATTCTATTTGTAACAAATTGCTATTGTATACGCCTAGTTCTCAATCGCTCTATATTGCTATGGGTAGTCTGGCAGATTACGTTTTTGGTCCCACCATTATGGTCCCACCAGGCTCTTGGCAATATTTAAACTGCCTGTTTGTCCTTAGTTTTTATCTACAAGCTATCATCTCATTGACCGATTTATTTAGTTTTTAAACCTTGCGTTACTTGAGAAATTAAAAAGACGATCTTTCCTTAAACTTCCTACTTTCCACTTTTTCAGGATATTAACGTGCTGTTCTCAAGGTCACCGCCATGATTAAGTTGTTAAGGCTAAGGAAGTACGGACTATAGTTAAGGGAGTACAGGATAGTCTCAGGTATGAACAGTAGCATTTTGAAACAAATCCGTCGATCCCCAAGCTTTCCTCTGTAGCAAAATATGGGGCCAAAGTAGCGAGAGGGAGAGAGAAGGAAAAGTGCGAGAAAGGTGGAAGGAAAATGTATTGAACGGGCGGTGCACGGGTTGATTCATAAAGCTTCCCTCCTGCGACAATGGTGGCAATAGCAGCGGGCCCAGCGGCGGCTCTATAACAAACCCCTTTTGGGTATTTCAACTTATCAATATTATTTTGCAAAATCTCAATATAGCACAATAATTATTCAATTAAGCAATCTCAATGATTTCTGTGCCCCCAGGAGCTAATGTCTCGCCTGGGGATTCCTTTCTGCTTATTAGGAGGTACTATGAGAGATTGCCAAAGTATCGATATTCGACAGCCCTTTACTGTAAACCCTGTTTTTGGTGAAAATTAGGTCTTTACTCTGCATTTGAGTAATTTCAATTTTGGAACTTTTAGAAGGTATAAACAATTTTAACCACATTTCTCCTGCAGACTACGAGGAAGATGACATCATTCAAGATATTTTTACTTCAATCGTAAACCACAGAAGGCTGTGTTCGTCTCTGATAAGAATCACAGACCTTTTTGAACTATTATCATAATCGTTCATTTGTTATTCTTAGGTGATCTGCGAGTTTCCCCTTCTTCTGTGTGTTTCTGAATACTCAACCTTTAAACGACAATTAAGAGTTTTGGAATCATAATAGCTTCGTTTGACTCCAGGGGCATTTGCTAAGCTGCTAATTTTAAAAAGTGTGCGTAGCAAATTGTTTGACATACCTTATCGTTACATTAAGAATGGATTTTCCCTGAAAAGTTGTGCGCAAGTGAGGGTGAATTGAAGACATAGCTGTTTTGTTATCTCAGAAAATCCTAAAAATGTTCTCACGTCTTCTGCCCTTCATGACCAACACCTAGTTTGTAAACAGGCTCACTGTTGAGTCGAAGTTCCCAACCCTATCCTTTCCCACTTGAAAAACCGCTACGTTCCGACGCCTACAGCTCGCAGGCACAGTGAGCGGAAGACATGGGCTCGTTATCCCTTACCAAAACGGATGAGAAGCATTGATGTTATGTTTAGTAATCTCATCGGTATAATTAATCCCTGAAATAAAAGGACTGGTCGATTCATGACATCATCAAAACGAATTTCTTAAAGAGGAAATCCTTGAGTCTGTCGTGTGAATAACTTTTGATTCCAGGCTATTTACATGATGCAGTGATCACAAGTACATGCAACACGATGATAAATAATGTTAAAAGAGCATTGTTCTTTACAAAAATATTGTTATCATGCCCCTTGCTAAGCAAAACTGCAATAAAATTTTGAATAGTATAGTCTTTGCAGGAATACATGGAATAGGCGTGAATTCGAATTAATGCAATTTATCCCTGAAAGAACTGGTGTGACCAAGGAATGATATTATCAAAACAAAGTGCCGCAAAAGCCATCTTAAGGAAGTGATGGCCTTTTGTTCAGTACAATATTCACGTTATGGTGCCAAAAAGTAGCCAATACAAAAATAAGGGAAAGACCAAACTTTTTACGCCACAATTCTTGACGACTAAATCAATAGAGATGAAATTTTAGCACAAGAGTGATACGATCCCCTAATCAGACATCAAAGATATAATGGTTTCCTGTATCTTTAATATCATATACCAGAGAAAACTTTTAGTGATAGTGCCAATACAAGATATCGAAAGACAGCTGAGGGGCATTAATGGCGTATAGTGCATTCAGGGTATTTCCTTAATATTTATCTGATACTCTGTATTCATTAAGCATACTCACTCCTCCCCTCTTTCCACAATTGTACCACTCGCTACAAAAAGCGCACGAGATTTGTACTAGAGCAATGCGTCGCATAAAAAGTGCCTGTATAAGGAATATGATATCAACTATAGTTTTCGAGACTTCTGGGGAGTGGTTTACCCCTCATTTCATCCAGTATCACAAAACTTTCAACGCATCTCCTTCAGACTACATATTACAAAATTTCCGCAAATCGAGTCTATAAAATTTGTGACCTTGAAAAGAAATGCTTTCCTGCACTTTTCAACTTCGTCACAGTTTTACAGTTGTGAAAAAAAAGGTCTAAAATGGTCGGAGCAATTAAGGTCCTGTTACACTTTTATAGCTTCATTTTATAATCATAATATAACTTGGACCTAACCAGACTGTTGACTCACTTAGCGCCATTTATTAATTTTTTAACATTTTTTTCTAGCTCTTAAGGGTAGCCATTATCCTATTCGTAGATGCTATGCTATTCACTCCTTCAGCCCCCTGCCTCTTTTATCTACGAGTTCCAATAGTTTCAATGTACAGTGTAGTTATAATGAAACATAGCGGACCGAACAGTAAACGCCTAACTTCAGCAACTTTATAGAAATACACATTGCTTCAAGGGATATCTAGCACATTCTATGACAATTTTGAAGAGGTAACCGAGAAATACATCTCATGTTCACAGGAAATGACCTCCCAATATTCGCAGTAAAAATGCCTTTTGGTTCCACCTTTGGCTCTCAGTGCAACTTTGGTCCTCTAATGATAAACTTGTTTTTTGAAAGTTTTGATCCTAAGAGTGAGAATACCTCCTATCTTCACTTTATGTATCTAAGCCTGGCAAGAGATAGTATTCAACTATTCCATGATTATCTGTGACTACCAAAGGGCAAAATGCTTTTGAAAATACTTTCGAATGTCGGCAATCTGTGTTGGTGGCGTATTTGCAGTCGCTACGTCATTGGACTGCAGCACTCATCTTAAGCATAAGCTTTGATACTTCCTGTTGCCATGGGTACCTTAATATTGTGTAAATAACTGTGGCGCATATGAGACATTTTTAAGGATATTGTTAGCTATGTAACGCTGCTGGGTTCAAGTCTTTGATTAGAGAGATTGTCGGAATCTAACAGAGGCTGTCTGAATTCCCAGAATTTATATTGAGTAAAAATGATGATGATGACGACGACGACGGCGACGACGACGACGATGATGATGATGATGATGATGACGACGACGACGATGATGATGATGACGACGAAGACGACGACGACGATGATGATGATGATGATGATGATGATGATGATGACGACCACGACGACGATGATGATGATGATGACGACGACGACGACGACGATGATCATCATCATCATAATGATGACGACGACGATGATGATGATGATGATGATGATGACGACGATGATTATGATAAGATGAGGTGTCTGTCATTCCTTGGCAATCCCTTGTATTTTAAAGCAAAGTATAATCCATATTTCTACTTTCATAAAAATCTAATAATAAAACAATTTCACCGATCTGCTTGCATTCAGGTAAATCATGAACGATGATATATGCAGTAGCTGAAGGCAAACATCGGTGTTACAAAAAGTACATGGTTAAAACTATGAGACCACGGTGAATTGAAACCGAGTCTGCCCGACGTTCGCTTCTTTGACACGAAATATGGTCCCATACCAACAAGAGACGAAATTTGTGATTACTTTTAGATTGCTGTACTATATTTTCCCATACTGGAATTTATAGCTTCATCTGACGGAATATTAACGGGTTTACAATTGGACCACACCCCGCTTTACTTCAACATCAAGAACCCCCTTACAGATTTATCAAGCTTTGTACTGCTCTTCCTTTACGTAACCCTTATTGAATATCACCAAGAAAATATTTTGATCGATGTAAATTTGGTGTTTGTTTTTAATCAAGATATATTGTTAATTGAGTCGATTGTACAGCTTAGCTTGCTTCCAACCAATCCGTTTTAGAACAGCCTCATCTAAGACCCTGTCATTTATATACCGAAGTTAAACAAATCCTCTGACATGAATCTCTCTTAATCATTTAAGAGATAAGGAGAAGTTCATGTTTGTGTCATTAATCTATTCTGACACCCAAATCGTTCATATTTTTATACTGGCAGGGATTCCTTGAAATAGCTTATTCTTTAAGATGAGCAATTGCAGGGATAGAGAAGAGAAGTAGGTGTCAAATTCTTATTTTTCCACGAATATATTTATTCTAGGAGCATGTAACTCACTCGTTTCCAAATTTCTATCGATTTGTGAGAGACAAAAAATGATGGATCTTTGCATAGTATAGACCTAACTATAATTTATAAGTAGGCCTTCTGTACAGGTAAAATGCAAAAGGTTTGTAACTCGACAAAGTATTTGTTTACTGGTTTTATTAATGACCTTGAAATTCTATTAGAAGTTGAATCCCCACCCATTTAAGGAAACACAAAACTTGCATTAACAAAATAAGAACTAAAGTAAAGTGGATATTTCATGAGCTACTTTCCTTTACCTGATATAACTGACGATTGCCACTTAATTAGTACAACAGGTACTTAAATAAACGAGGTATCGGTGATAAGAAACTTCTCGCAGGCCTAATTTGGATGTGAGCATCAGTATTATATAGATTAAATGCCACAATATTTGAATAACATTTATAGGATTAATGAGCCCCAAAACGGCATCGGAGGTATATTGACAAAGGCAAATTAATCAGAATGGCAATCTGTCAAGTACTATTTAATATGTCAAGTATCACCTCAAAATAATTTCAGTTTCAAAGAAAGGAGCTCTTCTTTGATGCAACAATTTAGCCATGATTGTACAAATCCATTTTATGACAACAAACTGCTATTATGGGGAAAAGCACTAGTGCTACTTTACCCTACACTTGCACTTGGCTTTAAAATCTGACTTAAACTTGCCAGCACAAATTCAAACACGTACTGCCTGTAAGTAAAAAGTGTGAATATGAATAAACTAGACCAGACTGGAACTTGAGTGGAAAACTTGAAATGTTTTACTTATGAACAATTTCTTTCGTCATTTCATCTTGCCCCTTGACATCGTCTCCCCTTTTTTCTCGATTATTATGACCATAATCATGATCAATTCTTCTCTTTCGATATCCTTATCCTTTCTCTTTTCTTTTTGAACTTTCTTTCTGCCCCGTTTTTGGTTCTTCTTCCTGTATTCCCCTTTTTGCGTTTACAGTGCTTCCGTGACATCTTTATTTGTCTTAATGTATAACAAGACGTATGCAGATACCAAAAGCTCTTGTGGTAAACAAGAATAAAGAGCTTCTACTAAGAATATAGCGCCTCGATACGTTGATGAGAGTCCGATGCTATTCTCGTGTTAAAGGCATAGGAAGGGAAACAGCATGGAGTTGTATATTGATCTATATAGACAACAAGTAATCCTGAGTTCTGCTACAAATTGATCGATTTGTAAGTCAGGTCCACGGTCAATCCCTTTTCCATAATAAATAAAGCGATAACGGTTCTATTGCATAAATGGCAATACATCCAACCAAATCTAGGACATAACCCAATGCCCTGAAACCTTTGCTAATCAGATGCAAATGTCCTCTAATTGACACCCTTCTCTCACTACCACTACTGTAACCCTAAACCAACATCAGACACAGAAACATCTTTACAAAATCTGGTAAGGTCAATGGCCATGAAGGTGAGCTAGCTTTTTCATGTCGTCCTGTTCATTTCAATCAACTACAGGCCTGTGCATATTTGATCTCCAGCAGAGGAGGTCATACAGTTCCCTGGACGATAAGTGCTAAGGTCATGAGTTTGACGCCCGGTATGATTGTTTAGTATACCAGTTTCTTCGAATTACCTTTTAGACCATTAAAGAAGCCAGAGCATGGAGCAGGCACCAGTTTCTCTACAAAATGTTAACTGTCAGCTACTCGATAATAAAAACATGTCTCAAATTAGATTAAAATTGAGCAACTCTTCGACAACCAGGCATGCAGCCAGCAAACCAATTTAGGAAGCTACGTAACGTTTACTGAAAGTTCAATATTAAGAGAGAAGTGTAACTTTACACATCATTTATAAAAATCCCCCTTCCACATGTAGTAGATTTTTTGCAGATAATAATGTTTTAATTGGAAATTTTTTATTAGCAAAACATTAGCAACTATAAGGCTGAATTTCTATTTCTACCTCAGTAACTCCTAGCTGCTATGGAAATCTGAGCTTCTTATAACAAAGAAACTTGCTTTCAACTCTAAATGTTTGGTTCAACAGTAAGAATGGAAGGGATGTTTGGGTAAAATTGAAAGAGTGATAAAATAAAATTCTTCACGCCGAATTATATCGAGCACTCATGTTTCATCATATATTCTCGTCACGGAGAATAAAGTAACAATAACACCTTACAATTTGGTGAAAATATTTTTCTTGACCAACTACCCATAACAGCTAAAAATCTTGAAAATACACATAATTTAGGTTTGCGGACCTTTGATATAAAGCAGTAGGTCTACTACTAGGTTGTAAAAGTCAATGTGGTTCATGTCAACTCTACTATGAATGCAACAAATTTTACAATATTTTGCCGGAAATTGTGAAGATGTAACCCCTGAACAATTACCTGAGCAGTGTTATCGTCATTTTATTGATATTATTCTGCAGTCCACAATGTTGCATCTCCCAACACATGTTATCACGACACTAATGTAGTGAAGTAGCCTGGAACCTACTTTCTTCCTGGTCATTCATTACTTTTCTATAAAGAAAATTGTCACATTGTTCTAGTTAGTACACAAGGTACTGGGTATCAGCCAACATTCGTTTTGTGAAGGCACTAGCAGTATGTACAAATGTACAAATAGAACCAGCAGCCTTTTGAGGTATTTAGGCAGTATGCTTCTATACCTGAAACGCGCCTAGGCAAAGGTTATGCGTTCTTGGTTAGCCGTAACTTGGTTGGTTTGCATAAAATCGAGGAAATAGGATATGTTGCATACCTTTACTGATAACTTTTGTTGTAGGCCTACTTTTTAAAATAAATAAAGAAACTCTTCAACTGGGCAACAAAAGATGAGAGGCGTTGCTGAAGTATCTCTTTCTTGGGTTTCAAGTATGTAAGATGTGTAATATCTACACAAGTTTGAAAATGGGAGTTTTTGCTTCATTTCACCGTTATAACAATCTCTCTCATGACAACATTTCAACTTTTACAGGCTTTTACGTTATCGAGGTGAATATAACTGTGGTGGTTTGAATGTCTGTTGACCCATCCAGGAACTCCACAGTTGCAAAAGCTGATTATATGTTTACAAATTTTCTTTTCAGTCTTGCCTAACGAAACTTTAAGATCCGAAGATGCATCTGTGAACTATCTTTTCTGTCAAAATTTGAAAGCATTGATGCATACGACCGAGCTCTTGGATGAAACCATTGCACTTCGAATTAAATATGATATTTCCATTCCAAATTTCGAAGAGTGAACTAAATTAACCGTTCATCCTGCACCAACGACCAACATCTGTATCGATATCGGCCAAAAATCCGTTATCCGTTATCCCTAATCATAATACCCATCGACTGAATTACGTAAATCATAACGCAATTCATTAGCTGTTAAGTGTAGCATTGGATGATTACTTTTTTACATTGAAGATCATCGAACTGAATGAAACTACCAATAAGCGAGAAATAACGCAGCCATGATACGTGTTACTAAAGCTTTTTCGAGCCGCTTCTCGTGAGGGCTAGGCCTACACATGGCACTGTTGTAATTAAAATTGAAATTTTAATCGTTGTTGTGTATAGATGTGACGACAAGCGGCGCGAGAATGCTTAAGTTACACATATTA